>CM062804.1:24471979-24644479 GCA_031772625.1 Pinus tabuliformis | reverse complement strand
GGCTTTTCAGAGACATGATATTTATCTTTAATTTCATGCTTGAAAATTGTTACAATTTTAAGGTTTTGCGGAGTTCTAATATGTTATCCTTGCCATTGCTAAAATATGTTGAAATTTTACCCAAAATATAAAAAATAAAATAAAATTAATTAACTTTATTCTAGCATCAACACTTTTAGGTTTCAAGGTGTTTTTTGCACCAAACAAAATGACTTTTATTTTTTTTACTGTTATTTTAAAAGAATATTGAAATTTACTCTGAAAAAAATAATGATGCAGAAACAACACTTTTTGTTTTCAGACTGTTTTTTCATGTTTTTTGGAGGTTTTTCTGCTAGAGTTCTCGTTTATAGGTAATAGTTAACGTTTTATCGGTAGTTATGTTTCTCCAAATTTGTTAAATTTAAAGCACTTGTTGAGAAAGAAACGAGCAAGAAGGTGAAGACTCTCAAGAGTGATAATGGAGGTGAGTACGTGTCAAATGAGTTTAAAAGTTTATGTGCAATAGAAGAAATTTGATGAGAGTTGACAACATCTCATAACCCACAACAGAGTGGGGTGGCCGAGAGGAATAATAGAAGTATTGTGGGAGCAACAAGGGCATTATTGGATGACCAAAGCCTACCACTGCACTTGTGGGTTGAAGCATGCAACACAATGGTCTACTTGAAGAACAAGAGTCCTCATAGGATTCTTGGCATGAGTACACTAGAGGAAGTTTTTTCAAGAAAGAAACCAAATGTGTCACATCTCAGGATCTTTGGATTATCAGTTTATTGTCATGTTTCCAATGAAGCAAGGAAAAATCTAGAGCCAACATCAATGTTGGGCATATTTGTGGGGTACACAGAAACACCTCACAATTATCGTGTGTACTTTCCATCCCTCAGGTTGACAATGGTAAAAAGGGATATGAAATTTGATGAGGAGAAGGCATTGAGGTGTTCTCTTAAGAGGGAGCTTCAGTTACAACCTAATCAAGAGCTTTTGGCTCAAAAGGAAGAACCTCAAGAAGCTGTGGAGCAGCCACAAGCAAAGGAGCATAGAGTGGAGACATCCACTCAAGCAAAGACATCCAGAGAAAAAAGGAAGCGAATGAGGGAAGCTAACATATTATTGCATGATGTTAAAGAGAAAGTGGGAGCACCCACATCACAGCATAGGTAGAGGAGGTCACCATATCAGTACATTGGATACATGGCTCTAATGAGTGAGCTTGTAGAGACTAGGTCATCCTGATTTGAGGAAGTTGTAGAGCAACCAGTATGGGTTAATGCTATGGTGGAGGAATATGTTTCTATGATCAGAAACAATGTTTGGGAAGTGGTCCCAAGACCAACAGACAAATCAGTGGTTGGTTCGAGATGGATTTACAAGGTAACACATGCAGCAAACGGGAGCATAGAGAAGCACAAGGCTAGATTTGTGGCCAAGGATTTCTCTCAGGTTGATGGAATTAACTATGAGGAGACCTTTGCTCCAGTAGCAAGGTATTCATCCATCAGGTCAATTCTAGCATTCTCAGTGTAGATGGGGTGGAAGATCCACCAAATGGATGTGAAGACAACATTCCTCAATGGAGTTATTGTGAATGAGGTATATATTAAGCAAATGGAGGGGTTTGAGACCTTTGACAAAGAGTCACAAGTGTGCAGACTCAAGCGAGTGTTGTATGGACTCAAGCAAACCCCTGTTGCTTGGTACACAAGGATCGAAAACTATCTCACGGGGTTGGGCTTCACCAAAATTGAAGCAGATGTAAAGCTTTATCACATTGTGATTGAAGATAAATTATTGATTATTGTGTTGTATGTCGATGATTTAATTTTAACCGGTGATGAGAAGTTGATTAGCTCTTGCAAAGAGGATTTTTCAAGAGAGTTCGAAATGAAGGACATGGGCCTCATGCACTACTTCCTTGGATTGGAAGTTTGGCAAGGTGATGGGGAACTATTTGTCTCTCAGGGAAAGTATGCCAACGAGACACTTCAGAGGTTCTACATGGACAGATGCAAACCCATGGATACTCCTTTAGCAAGAAACTGGAGGAAAGAGAATGTTACTTCAGGTGAAGTAGTGGATGCTACCATTTACAAGTAGCTTGTGGGTTCACTTATGTGTTTGGTGAACACATAACTAGGCATGTGTTATGCACTTAAACAACTTAGTCAAGCAAGGGTTAAGCCAACAAAATTGTATTGGAAGGCAGCAAAGCATGTGTCGAGATACCTCAGAGGCACTACTCAGTTTGGTCTTTGGTACAAATGGACAGAGGAAGTGAAGTTGCAAGGATTTACAGATGTAGAATGGGCATGGAGTCCATCAAATAGGAAGAGCACACCAGGAAGAATTTTCTATGTTGGGTAAACAACAGTTTCTTGGTACAACAGGAAGTAGATATTTGCGACACTCAGCTAAGAAGAATTAGAGTACATGCTGCAAGTCAAGCAACATGTGAGGAAATCTGGATGAGAAAGATTCTTGTTGGGTTATTTGGTCAGATGATGGATCCTACTGTGATTTACTGTGATAATCAGAGTTATATAAAACTCTATGAGAATCCTTTTTTTCACAATTGATCCAAGCATATTGATATCTGATATTACCATTTATAGGTTGTGTGTAGAGGCGAATTATGTTGTTGCAGTACATTCCGATAAAGGAACAAGATGTAGATATTTTGACAAACTTTTTCAAGAGGAAAATTCGAGTTCCGCAGGTGCAGGATAGGGGTGGTTGATAATCTAGTTTTGACTTTGCCTTGGTCAAACTAGATTAAAATTCAAATTTCTATTTCAGCATAATACTTGGAGGTAGTTAATTGAGGTGACATGGCTCTTATCACTCAGTTAAATCACTAAATTCGGGTTGGGGAAGCTTGAGTTCAGTTCTACATGATTTATTGCTAATTTGTAGCAATTTATTTCAGTTAATTTGAGTTATTATCAATTTAACTTGTTCTAACTGTTAGAAGAATTAGTGGAGGTCAAGTTGTGGAAGTGGAACTTCAACCATACTTAGTGATCAACCAATTAATTGATCAATCAACCCAAAATAGCTGTTGCATGCAAAGAATTCAAGTTGCCCAGTTGAGATGGAGATTCCAAGGTAGTATACTATTAGTTGTAGCATATTCCCATGTGTACAGGTGGTGCATGCAGTCATATATTGACCTAAGGTTATTGTGCAATTCCTTGGCGTGAAATTCCTAAAATATAGAGGCAATTTCACAAGGGAACAACGCAAGGAAAGGAGCTTGGGAAGGATTGAAATTGGCTAAGTGTTGGGCTAGGTTCAATCAGACAGGCAGGGAGATAGACTATACACTTGCAGGGTGCACTCAGGCTTGAGAAAACATTATATTTCTTCTATATTCTCTGATTAATGCAATATAGATAGTAATGGGTTTTGAGCAGTTGCTTTCCCCTAGATAAATCTTTGTGCATGTGTGATGTTTCATTTTTCATGTCTATGATTCTTGTTTTAGATGGTGAATCAACTTCCATAGATCAATAGAGTAGCTTCAAGTCTTGTGATTTAGTAAATTTCATGAGAAATATTGAATCTACACATTAATTTCTACAAAATTATGGAATATGGTTAATTAAACAGAATTAATTAAGTCAAGGTGTGAATAATCTCAAAACTCACACGGATCAACTCAATATGATCTTGGCCCTTGATTAATTTTTAATCTTAGTCGTTGGTGCTCCAACAAAGGATTATAGGAAGAAGTCGATGGGAACTTGGAGAATACACCAGAAACACTAGACACACTTGAAGACTTCGATTTTCCAGAGTAGCAGCAGTCAGTTGCTGAAGAGTTCGAGCATCAGTGAGGGGCAGGGATAGTGAAGCTGGGGGATGATTTCCAGATCTAGCGAGTGCTTTTGCAGAGAGGTAGAAGAACCACAGTGAGGCTGATGCAGAGGCTGCATAGAAGCCTCTAGAGGGTAGTTTGATTTTGCTGGAGAGAAGTCAAGTTTCAGTTCCAGAGGCCACAAAAGGGTTCTAGAAGGCCGAAGAGACAGTTTCTCAGCCAGTGGCAGGAAAGACAACTACAAGAGTAGTTGATTCAGGTTGTGCGTGGAAAGGGAATGTGTTAGGGTGACACAGGCCTGCGTAGAGGCAGTTTGGATGGCTCACTTGGAACTGTAGTCAGAGTCCAGATTTTTCTGTGGGGTAAGGAAAATTCCTCACTAGATTTTTTCCAGTATTTTTCTCTGTAGGATTGCCAGATTTTGGCATCCAGTTGTACTCATAAATTTTCTTTCCATGCCGCATATTAATAAAATCCTCGTTGTTGCACCGATTTTCCCAAGTTGGGTTTTTCCAAGGATATTTGTCCAAAAATAACGATGTCATTTTTATGTGTGTATATGATAGTATTTTCTCAATTTTCAGCTCTATTATTTTCTGCAATTTTATTTGTGAAGGTTGCAGTGTGATTAATTTGATATTTGTTGTAACAAATAAATTATTAAATTAATTAACAACTAGAAGAATTAATTCCAGCCACTGCAATAGGATTTCAGTCTTGAAATTTTCACATGATATCAAAGCGTGAGTGATCAACCAGAAAGCTTAGAAGCGAAGAAGGGAATTTCATTGTTCAGTAGGAATAACAGGACAAAATTCCTAGAGGTTGCGCAGTTCATTGACAGGTTGGCTTAATTGCTAGGTCAATATTTCACTTTTCATTTGCAGGTTGGAAGAAAAGTCGATTTTTCTGGGACAATGATTCCAACAGTCAGAGGGAGTAGCAGCAACTCAAATTTTTCGCTAAGCAGATTTCTGGTTGGACGCGGAGGGTTTTGCAGTAGTAAAATCAACATTGGGTGGAAGAGAAAAGCACACACAACAGAGGGAAAATTTCTCTCAGGGAACTTCGAGTCTCAGAAGTTCGATTTTCCAGTTGTAGAATGGAAGTAGCATCTAGCATATCTGTGAATTCCATAAGGGAGTGTGAGTAGCAGAGAAGCAACCGAGCAGAAGTAAAGAGGGAGTTTTCTACAAATCAAAGATGGCCACAGTTGGACTTAGAGATCATGATAGGTTGGAGGGTTCTTCCAACTATGTTATATGAAAGGTCGGGATGCAAATCAACTAAAGGAATACCAGAGGGAAATGGTCAAGGCAAAGCGGTTGATCCTAGATGGAGTCTGGGACCATATAGTCTCTCATATATCTGGCAAGGATACTTCCAAACAAATGTTGGATGCTCTTGCCTAGCTATATTAGGGTCCGGGCAACGAAATATGTTCCTAGAAGAAAATATGAGATGCATCAGGATGCAGAAGGGAGAAGGCATAAATCCCTTCCTCACCAGGATTAAGGAATTCTAAGATCATCTTGTAGTTGTTGGGGCAATGCCTCAACCAACAGAGCTAGTGTGGTTGGCAATGAACAATGTCTCGGAGGATTGGCAAGTCTTCAGCAAAGTATATTAGGCTGAGACAAGCTACCAGAATGGGACATGACGTCGTCTGACTTGCAATAGGAGGAGTTGAGGTGAGCTCTTCTAAAGAGAAACATTAGTGGCAACAGCAGTAGCGGATCGAAGGGTGTGAAGGAGGAGGAGAATGCGATTCTCACATCTAAGGGTCCCAATCAGGGATGGGGGGAGAAAAATAAAAAGAAGGACATGTCAAAGGTTAAGTGCTTTAGGTGTGGCGAATTTGGCCACTACAATACTCAATGTCCTCTCACAAAGAAGGACAAGCAGGACAAGAAAGACCAATAGGCAGCATAAGCCGAGATCAAAAAGTTTTCCTCTAGGTTGGAGGAAGAATTCACGATGATGAAAACCGTACCTCCAAGAGTGAGCTCGAGTGACTTGGAGTTGTAGCCCTAGAGAGCTACAGAGATGGGCAGGGTCCTTGAGGAATCCACCTCATGGATCATTACCTGGCTTTGGGGGTCCACAATATTCAATGGCAGGGTGGATCAATGAAGTTGATGCAATCAGTACGAAAGCGACAATTGCAAACTAGTAGTAGTCAAATGTTGGGGAGCCCAGTTGATCAGGTGCTCAAAATTATGCTTAAAAATCAAAGTGTCAAAAACTTGAAAAACTTAGCTTCAGATCAAAGAGCTCGTCATTCTGATTCCAATGGTGTGAACGACACTCAAATTTGAGCTTGTATGCAGAATTTAGAGCAAGTCAAAGTTCATGTTTGACTTGGACACATGGCAGGATTGGATGATGTGGCAAGGCCCTTCAGCGAATGAGGAGGCGCGAAGTGGCAAGCCGCCATTGGCCCCCACATGTCGTAAATCGCAATCGCAAGCAGGTTGTGTTAAAGAATTGGCCCCCGACAGGTACTGGGTTTCGATGTGATATCACAATCACAAATTGCAATGGGGCTAAGTCCTGCAAACCTTAAGACCACCAGAACTCCGCCAATTACAATATCCCCGATGCGATAAGTTAGGAGTTGCAGTTTAATGTTCCGTTGGGTCCGTCGATATCGCAATCACACATCGTCGCTTTGTTCACATATAGTAAGCCCGCAGAACTCCGCCGATTGTGATTTGTGATGAGATTATCGGACATAATATTTTATATATTATATTTAATAATCTCAGGGGGTTCACAAAGCATTTGATGTATGGGTCTGTATGCCGATGGACTTCGCCGATTGGGATCTGCGATGGAGCTGCCGGAACCATCACTGTAACTGCTGGAGCTAACCACCGTGTGACCACTCGGCCTTAACCAAGAGATAGGCGAGGGAGTTGGCAAGACCGCCAATTTCAGCGAAACTGCCAGAATTAGCTCCAGATAATGAATTTAACTAGCAGTTAGCCAGATTTGGAGGAGGAAATTGTGGAAAGATTGACAGAAGTCATAGCTAAGGTAGTTTTCCACCAAATTGGTTGCAAAAAGAGGTTAGATAGCCATTTTTTAGTATTCTGGACCATCAGAGTATGTTTTAGAAGCATTTGAGTATTGTAAAAACCATTTTTTTACACTTTTTAGCATAACAGAGAGGCCCAAACCAATGGAAGCTGGACCAAGGAGATGTAGCCCAGAAGGGGTGAACTCCTTTATCATGTGCTTGTTGTAATGTGTTTTTGATGATGTTCTATATATGTTTATGCTGTTGTTAAGTTTTTGGTTTACATTAAATTGCTCATAAAATTAACATAAAAACTCTTCATTTTACTTGCAAAAATTAACGAATCCTTAAACATAATGAAAGCATTTTGTTTATAATCTGAGGAAGATCTTAGCACTGCAAACTAATATTCTAAATCATATCAATTTGGTATCAGAGCACTAGGTTTTCTTTGTGAAAGAAGGATTTAATTGTTTGCAAGTTTATGTCATGCTTACAAGGTTAAAACTCAAAAGAGGTGAAGGAAAGCTGGTTGGAAGTCCTGAAGTTGGGTCAAGGGGAAGAAGAGCAAGGTTGCCACAATCTCCAACACCAATTCAACCTCAAGTTGCAGTTGAGACTCCAAAGATCATGTCTCATGAAGGATAACCTACAAACATGACAGAAGATGAGAAGACCTTTAGAAAGGATTTCTTTGATATGACAGAGATGGTGAAGGTCCTCTATGAAGAGAGGAATACCAAGTTGCAAGGAGAAAGTTCCAAACCTCCCAAAGGAGAAGGCTCTTCAGGAGGAGGTAATGGAAAATGAGGTAATGGGAATGGAGACAAACCTCCACCCTTTCCACCATATTCTTCATCTTCTTCTTCACAAGTATCTTCACCCTCTTCCACTAACACAACCCTTACTCATACTCATCATCATTCTTCAAAAGGATTTGGTAAAACACCTTTTTTAAAACTTGATGTTAAATTCAAGCCATCTATGTATAATGGTGAAGTGAATGCAGAGAAGCATGATAATTGGATTTGTCAATTGTAGGTCTATTGTAGAATTCAAAACCTTCAAGATAATGACATAAAGATTCAGTTAGCTTCCTTGAGAATGGAGGGTGCCGCACTAGTATGGTGGGAATCAAAGACCCAAGAGGAGATTAAAAAACATGGTAAGATCTCTATTTCTTGGAATGAATTCATTGCTGCAATCAAAAGACAATTCTACCCTCTAGATTATATGTAGAAATTCATCATGAATTGGCAAAACTTTAGATAGCTTATAGGTCAAAATGTACAAGATTACACCCAAGAATTCAGAAAAAGGTCTTTGATGTTAGGTGTAGATTTGCAATCACAGGACACATGGCTGAAGTACATAGGGGGTTTACACAGTTACCTTAGGAACACTATCTTAATGTTTAATCCCAATAATCTAGATGATGTGTGTGTGCAAGCCACTCATCTTAAGGCAAGAGGGAAAAACATCTCAGAAGAAGGTAGTAAAAAGTCGTTTAAGGGTAAAGAGAAAGAAAAGGGTTTCAAGGGAAAGAAAAATGCATCCATTAAAAAGGAAAGAGAGAAAACAAACTATAAACGTTATTCCAGAGAGGGTCACGATGAAGCTCATTGTTGGAAGCTTCATCCTGAAATGAAACCAAAGAAATTCAACAACAAAGGAAAATAAATGACATCTGTAATCACTTAAGAAGAGGATTTGGGATCCAAATTGGGTGATGAAACAAAAATCACAACCATGGGGTTTCAAGGAAAGGAATGCATTTCCAGCATTAGTTCTTCAAACTCACATAATGAAACTCCAAATGAAAAGAGGAGAATAGAATGGTTTCACATAAGGGTGATATCGAAATATAATAAGATTGATACATTGTTTGATTGCGGCTCTCAAGACAATCTTATCTCAGAAAACATTGTCAAGAGTTTAAATATGGAAATCGTTCCACATCATAAATTGTATCCACTTGGATGGGTGTGTGACAATGCGCAATTGTAGGTTATGAGAAAGTGTAAACTAAAATTCGCAATCACTGCAAAATTCATAGATGAAGTGGAGCTTGGCGTTGTGTTGTTAGATATCCGTGGCATCGTCTTGGGCAGCCCATACCTTTATGACAGAAAAGTTATTTTCCATTGACATGAAAAAAAAATTACATATTAAAAAATGGACTAGAATATATTGTGAGAGCTCACAACAAAAAAAAAAATCTTTTGATTGCTAATGCAGGGCAGATGAAAAGACTGGTGAATTCGAGCAAGAATCTTATGCTTCTCATGATCAAACCCGAGAATGATATTGATTATGAAGCGTTTGATGGTTGTAATTCGAATTTGAAAACTGATTTGGTTGATGTTGTTAACCAATCTGATGAAATGTTTCAGGAATCAAAGGGATTACTTCCTAAGAGGGGAATCCAACCTAAGTTACAGTTGCAGCAAAAGTGTCTTCTTCCTAACATTGGCATGTACAGGATGTTAGTTATGGAAAGCGCAGAAATTAAGACGCAAATCCAGGAATTGTTAAATAAAAGGATCATTGGGCCTACTCCTTTACCGTGTGGTGCACCTCTTTTTTTGGCGCCCAAGAAGAATGGTAAGAATTTCCTTGAATGGGATTGAAGTGATTTTCATCAGAGTAGAATTGTTGAAGGAGATATAGGGAAGACAAAATTCAAAACTAGGCAAGGTATGTTTGAATGGCTTGTTATGCTTTTCGGTCTTTCACATGCTCCTACTACTTTTACGCATATGAAAAAAGATGTGTTGAAGCCATTTGTTGATAGGATAGTCTATTTGGATGACATTTTCATTTTCAGAAAATTTCATTATGAACATGTCATGTGTGAGAAAAAAATACTTGATGTCGTATGTCAAGAACATTTATTTATGAAGATGTCAAATTATATGTTGGATAAAACTTCTTTGATGTACTTGAGTCGTGAAATTGGTTCTTCCAAGCGTGTTTAGGTTCCCAAAGGATTTTTGGCAGTCTGCGTGGGACATGGAGAAGGTGAGATGAAGTTAGACCTCTCCAAGATTGAAGACATAACAGTCTGTGGTGGTATTGACTCCATTATAGCAGACACAGGGGAAGGAATCATACATCCCCATGAAGCCGCAGATGCCTTTGCTCTGCTCATAATTTACGTAGGCAGGCTCAAGATAGTATTTTGGATAAGAGGTTTTTTGGGAACAACCCAATGTTAGAGAGATTTTGTTAATTTTTCTTCTATCATAGCTTATTTGCATTCGTTGGCAGTTGTGCAAAAGGTCTTCTAGTGGGGAGGCAAACTGTCAGGCCAGGCAGTAATTCCATAAGGAAAAAATGATTTGTGTGTGTTATTCCATCAGGTAGGTGTTCGTTATATACATGAGGGAGAGACTGTTCAGTTCATCTCTCGATGACTGTTCATATTTCTAATTTATTTATTTACATAAATTCACCCAATCACAAGGCTTAGGTGTCAACATTCCCCCCCTTTATCTGAAGGGATGTTGGTGAGTCCAAGCATCATTCTAAATCATTCAAGCTTTTCTCTTCCAAGCGCTGTGGTGAAGATGTCTGCAATTTGCTCATTTGTGGAACAATGATGGAGATGGATTGTTTTGGCCTCAACATGATGTCGAATCAGATGATATTTAGTATTGATGTGCTTCGTTTGATCATGGAATTTTGGGTTCTTGGCCAACTTTATTGTAGAGGTATTGTCAATCATGAGTGGAGTTGATTGTACTTGTTTTACCCGCAAATCTTCAAGAATTTTCCTGAGCCACACAATTTCTTTTGTTGCTTCAGCTGCTGCCATGTATTCTGCTTCTGTTGTGGAATCTGCTGGAACTTATTGTTTGCGTGATCTCCAGGAGACAGCTCCTGATCCAAGACTCATAGCATCTCCTGAAGTTGATACCCCAGTTTCTTTGTCTCCATCGAAGTCTGAATCAGAGTATCCAATCAAGCTGAAGTCGTCCACCTGTGTATACTTGATTCCAAAGTCTTGAGTTCCCTTCAAGTACCTTAGAACTCTTTTTGCAGCAGACCAATGTCCCTCACAAGGCTTTTGCATAAACCTGGAGAGGATTCCAACAAAAAACGAAATGTCTGGCCTGGTAGTAGTTAGGTAGTTGAGACTTCCTACAAGCTGTCTATACTTTGTTGCATCCTCAAATTCTTTTCCTTCAATAGATGTGAGCTTTAAGTTTCGTTCCATTGGAGTAGTAAGAGGATTGCACTCTGTCATGCCAAACCTTTTCAATAGATCTCCAATGTATTTCTTTTGAGAAAGAAATATGGACTTCGGATGTTGGGTTACTTCAATGCCAAGATAGTAATGAACATAGCCCAAATCAGTGATTTCAAAACTTTTCCCCAATTCCTTCTTTATGGATGCAATGTAGATTTCATTGTTCCCTGTCATCAAAAGATCATCTGCATATACCACAAGATATACAACTGTTTTTCCAACTTTCTTGACAAGTAAAGTTGCATCATCAAGATCAAAATGTTTGAAATTGAGTTTCAGAAGATGCTCAGTTAGTTTTTCATACCAGGCTCGCGGTGCTTGTTTGAGGCCATACATGGACTTCACAAGTTTGCATACTTTATGTTCATGTCATTTCACAAAAAATCCTTCAGGCTGGGACATAAAAACATTATCTTTTAGATCTCCATTCAAGAAAGCAGTTTTTACATCCATTTGATGGACTTTCCAACCGTTCTGAGCTGCTAGTGCAAAGGGTGTCCAGATGGTAGCCCATTTTGCTGTGGGGGCAAAAAACTCCTCATAATCGACCCCTTCCTTCTGTGCAAAACCTTCTGCCACAAGCCTAACTTTGTGCTTGTCAAGTGAGCCATCGGCTTTATACTTGTTCTTGTAGACCCACTTGCAGCCAATTGGTTTGGTTCCTAATGGAGGATCAACCAGCTTCCAAGTGTCATTCTTTATGAGGGCATCATACTCCTTTTGCATTGCTTCTTTCCATTCATCATGAGAAGCAGCTTCTTTGAAGGAAGTTGGTTCAAAATATGTAGACAAGTTCAATTCACAATCATAAGAAACATCCATATCAACAGGTGAATTAGAGTCATCTACATCACCTCCATTTTGCCGGTTTGAATTTCTGGTTCCTGTCTTTCCAACTTCATCAGGATGTACACTTTCAAGTGTCTTTGTCACCCACTTTGGGGAACCTTTTCCAGATGTTCCAAGCTGATCCGTTGATTGAGTTGGGACTGAATCAAGATTGAGTCTCCCAATTCTATCAATTACATCACTTAAAGAATCATCTGTTGTTGGAGTTTGATGTGGGGGAGAGTGTTCTTCAGAAGAAGATTCCACATGTTGATCTAGTATAGGAATCCCCCCTTCAAGATGTGGAATCTGATTATCAAATTCTTGAAATGATTTTGCTTTTGCGAATCTATCCAAGCAATCAAGTTGTCGCTCAACAACATTGTCAGTTTTGGATGATTCAAGAAAAATTACATCTCTAGATAGAACAAACTTTTTCTTTACTTCATCATAGAGACGGTATGCTTTGGAGGTGTTTGAATATCCCAGAAAGATACACTTACAACTTCTAGCACCAAGTTTGTTTCTATTTACCTTTGGTATCAAGGCATAACAGGTGGAACCAAAGACCCTGAGATGCTTTACAGAAGGAACATGTCCATACCACATTTTATATGGAGTCTTGTTTCTTATAGCATTAGATGGACATCTATTCTTTATATATGCAGCACATAGAACAGCATCAACCCAAAACATTATCTTTACATTTTTGAAGAAGAGCATGGATCGTACCATATTTAAGATTGTCCTATTCATTCTTTCAGCTACACCATTCTGTTGGGGATTATAAGGCACAGTTGTTTGATGTTTGATCCCATGTTGGCGAAGATAGTTTTCAAATTCATTTGATGTGTATTCTTTTCCATTATCAGTGCGAATAGACCCAATATGAGATTGTGCATCATTTTCAATCCATTTATGAAAATTCTTGAATGTTTGAAAAGCATCAGATTTGTTCTTCAATAAATAAACCCAACACATTCTGGTGTAGTCATCAATAAATTTCATGATATATTTATTTCCATTTGCATAAGGAATAGGCATTGGACCACATAAATCTGAATGAATGAGTTCAAGTTTTCTATGTGTTTTTGAATGTGAATCATGAAAACACTGTTTGCTATGCTTTCCTAGAATGCAAGCATCACATTGCTTAAGTTTCCTAGGAATTGTAGGCAAACCAGCAACACCATTTTTCTTCAATAAGCAGAGATTGTCATAGTTCAAATGTCCAAATCTAGCATGCCATAATAAACTTGATGGAAGTGTACCTTCTTCATGATGAGAATTGTATGAGAAATGTTGTGCATGAGCAGAGGTTCCTTGCAGCTTGAGAAGCCTTTCTTCTTCTATTCCCCTCATGACAAGTGAGTGGTCAGATGCTTTTCTTACCGCAAGCTTGCCATCAAACATATGAATGGAGTGACCTTGCTGGCAGATGTGGACCAGGGACAGCAAGTTTCTTTTGAGTTGTGGGAGATATAGAACATGATGTAGAAGAAAGTCTGGAAGACCAGGAAGTTTAAGCCTGATTGTGCCAAGCCCCGATGGCTTGGTTTTGATTGGTCTGCAAAGTATACTGCTCCATCAACATTGTCAGTGAAATCTTCAAAGAAATTTTTTCTATGAGTCATGTGGCAGGTTGCTCCTGAATCAAGCAACCAATCATTTTTCCAAGAAGCAAGTGAAGCATTAAACAAATCTTCATTTACTCCAATGTTACATTGTGCCACAACATAGTGAGCGGATTCAGGTGCTTTACCTTTGTCTGTATCATCAGTTTTACCTTTCTGTTGGTTTCTTTTCTGCTCAATTTTGTCCCATGGTAGCTTTCATGTAGAGGCATCATGTGATCCATTTCTTTTGTAGTGTATGCAGTGCAAATCTGCCTTTTCTCCTTGAGAATGTCTGCCCCCCCTGCCTCTGAAATATTGTCCTCTTCCTCTTCGACCACCTCTTCCTCTTGTAGAATCTTGAGTAGGATGCTTTTCTTTATGAGCAAGGCACACAGCCTCTTCAGAAGATTCAGGGGTTGTCTTCTTTCCAAAAGCTTTCTCTCTTTCAGCAAACTTTTTCACAAGAGAGTCAAAGGTTATATCTTTGAGATTTCCATTTGCTTGCAATGACTCAAGATAATTGGAGTAAGTAGGATAAAGTGCCTTGAGAAAAGCAATAAGAGGAATATCCAATTCAACCCTAGTGGATTTGATATCATGCATTATAGACTTTACTTCAGATGCAAGAGCAAGAGGATCATTATTTTGCAGTTCAAGAGTGAAGAGTTTAATCATGAGTTGAACAAATTCAAGTGCAGAATGTGAGTCATAGAGTTCTTTCAGCTTTTGTAAGGCTTCAAAGGCAGTTGAATATGACGAAATATGGCGACTCACCTCTTCATTTACATATGTTGCGATTAATGCATAAGCTTTGCTGTTCTTATTTTCCCAAATGACGAGCTCTTTGTCTGAGGTAGGCTGTACTGGTTCATTGTCTCTGTCTCCAACACACACTCCTTTCCACAACTCATTGAAAATGAGGGTGTGTTTTATCATCCGGGACCATTCAGGATAGTTCTCCTTGCCAGTGAGAAATATTCCCACCATGGATATGATTGAATGCATTCTGTAAAAAATACTTCTGCTGATAGAAAAATACTTCTGCCAATATACTGTAAAATTGTACTTCTAGTGGTAAATTTTTTTTTTTTTTTTTTTGACAGCAAAATAGTTGTAATATTTATCAGAACTTCAAGAAGCACAATACTACAGAAGGAGGTGCTCCGAGATCTTTACAAAATGATTCAACTAGAACAAACCATACGCCTTAATTTTCAAAGCTAGTGGGCCAGTGCAGCATAATATTAGAAGTTTATGATCCCCAAACAAAAAGTCTACCACTAGTAGTTTCTAAACAAATACTCTGCTATAATAAAACGAAACACCAGTCACGTCTACTTCAAAGGAAATCCCAACAACAGGGCTTTCGCCGCCAATACCCACAAAATCCAGGCTTGTAGAACCGGCCATTTTTCATAAAACCTCCAGAGACACAAAGAACCCCGAACAGATCAAATTCAATTCAGCGTTAATATAAGAGAACAGGGCCCCCAAAATATAATGCTTTGGTCAAAAAAAAAATCCCCAATTCTGGGCCAAGAACTGTGCAGAGTACGGCAAAACGGAGATCAAACAAAAGCCAGAGACAAGCTACGGCGATCGCAGGGAAATTTGCGCGACGAATATAAGAAAAACTGCAAATAGTTCGAATTGATTGTGGGCAAAGGACCTGAAGTCTTCATTCCATAAACAAACGAACTTTAAAAGGTTTGAAAGACTTGCACCACAAACAAAGTCACCTGTATCCGTTTAGCCAAAAGAAAGCCTTTAAAAAGAAAACATTGCAGCGTAACATAACCCCATGACGACCAAATTAGTGTCAGCTGGAGTCATTCCCATGACCTTTTCGCCAACGCGGGAATGAGGATGTCTTCACCGGCTATCCTCTGTTGATTTTCGTGGTCTTTATTAGCATGAAGCACCAACTTGAAGAATATCAATGGGTTCATTTAATGGTAGCTCTTCTTGTTCAATCTCTGAACTTTAACACTGTCTTGCTTTGCACTGACAAATCACATTGAGAATGAAATGCTTGGAGGAAGTAAAATTATTTTCCAGATTTCCAAAAGGAAAGGGATCACCTTGTTTTGCCGCCTTGTACTCAGCTTTCTGAAAGCCGCAGAAAGTATTTCCGCACCGACATTTGAAGCCGGTCAGACCGACTCATTTCCTTTGAGCACTGGAATAGTCGGACAGTTGACGTCCCACGTTATGGCAGAAAATGTTATGTTGATAGTCCAGAGAGCACAGGTAATGCAGCGTTTAGACCTGGCAGCGACTATGGAGGGGGCAGGACTGTATATATGGAATATGGCAGACAGAGGGCGCAGGCAGTGTCAGGCAGCAGCGTTCAGGTGACAGCGTGGAGCAGGCTACCAACATTTATGAACATGCAGCATTTTTGAATGGAGAGCAGAGGAGCATAATAGGGGGTTACAAAGGGCATAAAAGCTATAAAAAAAAGGAGTTGGCTCTGATATCATGTCGAGCCAGGCAGTAACTCCATAAGGCAAAAATGATTTGTGTGTGTTATTGCATCAGGTAGGTGTTCATTATATACATGAGGGAGAGACTGTTCAGTTCATCTCCCGATGACTGTTCATATTTCTAATTTATTTATTTACATAAATTCACCCAATCACAAGGATTAGGTGTCAACACAAACAACGAAAGGTATTTGATGCTTTAAAAGAAAAAGATCAACACAGTTCCAGTACTTTCTTTTCCAGACTTGAGACAGTCATTTAAGTTTCAGGTTGTTGTATGTGACTATGCCATGGGCACAATCTTTTTGCAATGTGGTAAGCCCATTTCTTTTCATTCAAAAAATTTCAATGATAAAGTGTTTAAGTCGCAGTGACAAAGGCACTTCCATTGGATGGGTTCTCTTCTACTATTCCACTCGGTCATAAGGTATAAGAGACAAGTTTGTTGATGTACTTTCTAGGCAGTTTGTATACCTACTTTCCTCAAGCATCGTTTTGTTTTACATGAAAGTTATGTTTAGAAAAATACATACTTTCAAGATGTACATTCAAGCTTGAGTCAAAGGAATCAAGTGGAGGAATTTATTTACCATTTGCATCATAATGTTTTGTATCATCTTGGTAAGAAGGATGTTTCTACTGATAGTAACATGGACAAGGCCAAAGAGTTCATTGAACGAATCCAAATGGTACATCAAACAATGCAAGAACAACTTGAAAAGGTTAAAGGCAAGTACACAAAAAGGCACGACAAGAATCGTGGAGATCACAAGTTCCAATTCAGTGATCAATGGATCGAGATTGGAAAGGTGAGGGAATTGTACCCTCGCCTGCTGGTCAATTGAAAGTGATCTTTTGGGGTCCAAAAGGCTTCCAGTGGGGAGGAGTGATTAGGTGCTCAAAATTATGCTCAAAAATAAAGTGTCAGAATCTTGATAAACTTAACTTCAAATCGAAGAGCTCGTCATTCTAATTCCAACAGTGTGAACGACACTCAAATCCGAGCTCGTATGCAGAAGTTAGAGCAAGTCATAATTCAGATTTGACTTGGACACATGGCAGGATTGGATGATGTGGCAAGGCCCTTCAGGGAATGAGGAGATGCCAAATGGCAAGCCACCATTAGCCCCCGCATGTCACAAATCACAATCGCAAGCTAGTCATGTTAAAGAATCGGCCCCCAGCAGGTACAGGGTTGTGATCCGATATCGCAATTGCAAATCGCAACAGGGCAGAGTCCCGCAGACCTTAAGACCACCGGAACTCCACTGATTGTGATATCTTGGATGCAATAAGTCATGAGTTGTAGTTTAATGTTTCGCCAAGTCCGCCAATATTGCAATCGCACATCGTCGCTTTGTTCACAGACCGTAAGCCTGGAGAAATCCGCCAATTGTGATTTGCGATGGGATTCCTGGATGCGATGTTTTATATATTATGTTTAGTAATCCCGGCGAGTCCGTAGAGCACCTGATGTATGGGTTTTTACGCCGATGGACTTCGCCGATTACGATCTGTGATGGAGCTGCAAGAACTTTCACCTTAACCGCCAGACCTAACCACCATGTGACTACTCGGCCTTAACCGCGAGATAGGCGGGGAAGTTGGCGGGACTGCCAATTTTAGCGGAACTGCCAGAATTAGCTCCAGATAAAGAATTTAACTAGCAATTAGCTAGATTTGGAGGAGGAAATTGTGGAAACACTGACAGAAGTCATAACTAAGGAAGTTTTCCACCAAATTGGTTGCAAAAAGAGGCTAGATAGCCATTTTTTAGTATTCTAGACTCATTGGAGTAGGTTTTAGAAGCATTTGAGCATTGTAAATACATATTTTTACACTTTTGAGCATAATAGAGAGGCCCAAGCCATTGGAAGTTGGACCAAGGAGACATAGCCCATGAGGGGTGAACTCCTTTATCATGTGCTTGTTGTGATGTGTTTTTGATGATGTTTTGTATATGTTTATGTTGTTGTTCAGTTTCTGGTTTATGTTAAATTGCTCATAAAATTGACATAAAAACTATTCTTTTTACTTGCAAAAATTGACGAATGCTTAAGCACAATGAAAACATTTTTTTTATAATATGAGGAAGATCTTAGCATTGCAAACTAATATTCTAAATTAGATTAGCAGTGCAGAGTCAACAACAAAACAAATTCTTCAGTGGCAGTGCATATACTAGTGACAGTCAAGACTAGGGAGATAGATGCATCATACTGAACACAATTGATTCAATATTTCAGATGCTTCTCAGTTGTAAATGTTTTAATTGCACCAACAACAAATGAGAGGGAGTTGCAGTGCAAATGCAAAGTTGGTAGTAGTATGGCAATGTCAACAGCAACACAGATGCAACATCAAAGTTGCACGGTGGTTGGTGGGCAGCAACATCCAGACATCAGCAGTGTGACAGGAGATGATACAGAGACAATGTTGTGGCAGGGTGTGCAGCACTAGAACACAGTCCTCGCTAAGAGGGAGTGTTAGTTTTTGTAGCATCGAATGTGTTCTAGCCACAAAATTTGGTGGAGAGGCTAGAATACATGTCATATCCAAAACCCATAAATCATTTTCGGAAATTCCACCTAGAGATGGCTTAATTAGATTATTAGCCGATTTTTAAATATTTTCTGAGTCTAAACTTAGGGAATATTGTTAATTAAATAGAATTAATTAATTCAAGGTGTGAATCATCTAGAAAATCGCATGGATCGACTCAAACATAACCCTGGCCCTTGATTAATTTTTAATCTTGGTAGTTGGTTCTCCAACAAAGGATTATAAGAAGAAGTCGATGGGCACTTCGAGAATACACCAGAAACACTAGAGACACTTGGATAATTCAATTTTCCAGAATAGCAGCAGTCAGTTGCAGGAGAGTTTGAGCTTCAGTGAGAAAGCAGAGACAGTGAGGGGTAGGGACAATGAGACTGGAGGAATACTTCCAGTTCCAGCGAGTGATTTTGTAGAGAGGCAAAAGAACCGCATTGACCTAACGCAAGGGCTATGTAGAAGCCTTTAGAGGGTAGTTCGATTTTGTTGGAGAGAAGCCGACTTTCAGTTTCAGAGGCCGGGAAAGGGTTCTAGAAGGCTAAAGAGACAATTTCTCAACTAGTGGAATACATGACTTCTCTAGGGTGACGTAGGCCTGCATAGAGGCAGTTTGGACGACTCACTTGGAGCTGCAGTCAAAGCCCAAATTTGCCTGTGGGGTAAGGAAAATTCCTCACTAGATTTTTGTCTGTATTTTTTTCTGTAGGATTTCCAGATTTCTACATCCAGTTGTACTCAAAAATTTCTTTCACTATTGCATATTAATAAAACCCTTCCTCCTGCATCTGTTTTCCCAAATTGGGTTTTTTCAGGGACATTTGTCCAAAAATAACAATGTCATTTTTATGCGTGTGTGTGCTAGTATTTTCTCAGTTTCCAGCACTATTATTTTTTTTGGCTTTATTTGTGAAGGTTGTAGTGTGATTAATTTGATATTTGTCGTAGCAAATAAATTGTTAAATTAATTAACAATTAGAAGAATTAATTCCAGTTGTTGCAATAGGATTTCAGTGTTGAAATTTTCACAAAGGACAATCTTTGAATCATAATTTCGGTCTGCATTAAGTAAAGTTTTGGTCTTGCTAGAGGTCTGATTGATGAAAGATTTGAAGCCAAATTAGGGCATGTATGTGGTTAGAATTAAGGTCTGTTGAAGAGCAAACGACAAAATGGTTAGGGGTTGATCTAAGGAAATATTGAAAGTTAGCTTGATCATAACCTTAACAGCATTTAAAGAAGCTTGGTTAGGATGAGCCTTAATGCTAAAGAAAGATATGTTCAGGCCATATCTTTGGCAGAAGAAAATGATCATTAAGAAGTTGATCTAGGGCATAGTTTGGCAGCAGATTTAAGTTGCAGCCAAAGGTCTATTCTAGCATTAATCAAGGGTTGGTTTTGGTCACAAAACTAAAGGGTTGATTAAGGACACACTACCAAGAAAAGTTTGAAGGATAGAGTATTAGCAGAAGGAAAATTTGTGGCAACAAGCTAAAGTTAGACCTACTAACAAACCTGACATTAGACCTCTATAGTGTATTGAATTGGGTTGCTAGCATTTGGTTGAGTATGACCACATATATCTGAGTTTGATGACATGTGACAGAACAAAGGGCTCTGATCTTGTTTGCAAGAGCTTGAAGTGCTTGTTGGTTCAAGGTTCATATTGTTGATCTAATGTATTTGAGCAACTGAGCTCATAATATTACTGAAGCGTATCAAACAAAGATTGTTGCTAGAGTTTGAATGTTGAGTTAGGGTTTATGTTAGTATGTTGATGATTGAAGTTGTTGCATTTGTTGATGTCTAAAGTATTGAACTATTAATGAGGGTTTTTCTAATGACAAGCCCAGTCTAGCGATGAGAATCATTCTGGTGATGAGAGAGTTATTGTATTGCTAGTTGCAAGAGTATAGTTGTTGATGACAAAGTTCTTATATTGCTGAAAGTGATGTATTGATGAGCAAGTTTGACTGTGACATGTGTTTGTTGAGCAGAGCTGCTATATTCTTATGTATATGTAGATGTATGAGGGTAGAATAATTTGATGAACAGAGTGTTATTCCAGTGTATGAATCCTAAGTGTATACCGCCATTAGCGTATGTAGCAGGCTATTGTGTCAGTGAACTTGGCAGAGATGCTACTAAGGCTTGACAAAGACATGTATATGAATTGAGCAGAGTTGTTGAGACATGGTTTGTATTTGGCATAATTTATTGATGTTGGGTTTGCTAGTGAGAGTATAATGCTGAGTTGTTGAGCTAAGTGAGCAGAGAGATTTGGCATTGATGTTGATGACCTTGTAACAATATTACAGATTGGCAAAGTCAATATATTGACTTGATGTTGTTTATGTTGTTTATGAGCAGACGTGGATCCAGTTTGAAAATATATGAAACGTGGTCCAATATGGTGAATTGAAGATTTGAGCCTTAAGGGCAAGTGATGGCTAGCTGAGTAGGGTGGTTGGGTGGCACAAGGCAGAGATTGAAGTCTCCTTCAGGTTGGAGCTCGAGAACACTTTAGGGTGGCAAGGTAATGCTAAGGCAAGTTGAGATTGCAGGGTGTTGGAGCTAATAAACCAACGTGTTGAAGCATCCTTCGAGTTAGAGATGGTAAAAATAAGGCATTGGCACATCCTTTCAGTTGGAGTTGATAAACCAGGGGGTTCGAGGATCCTTCCAGTAATTGTTGGAGGATCTTGGATGTTGGAGCTTCATGTTGATGTAATATTTAAGACATTAAAAAGTATTCAATGGTTTTTCTCCCAGAAGAGTTTCCACCTAAAAAACTCGTGTACTGTGTTAAAATTTGCAACTAGGGCCAAACTCCACATGGGTCATCTTATTTATGACAACTGATATTTTTCTTAGATTCCTCTCTCTGATAGGTGTAGGATTGATCTAAAGATCATCCGATTCCAACATGTACAAATGAAGTTATGAATTTATTTTGATTATGGACAAATTGTCAAGGTCAGCCAGCAAACTTATGTAGGCTCAGAAGCCCAACAGTCATGTCTATTCATCCTCAACGTTTGTTATAAATACATGATGCCTTAGCCTCATTTGGATACACTCATATTCACACTTCTCTCCCTCTCTCCTCATTGATTGGGTACGGATTTATGGGCCTCTCTCTCTCCACACGTCCAAAATTTTAGGAGAGCCAAATTTAAGGAGGCCGAAATTTCAGGAGACCGAATTTCTAGACAGTTTGACCAAGTGTTGACCAACATGGGTTGACCTCCTTTGACCATGTTTTTGTGATATCTATCTCTATTTGGGCAGGACGCATTTATGGCACATAAATTGAGGCTAAAGTTGATTGTTGGCTAGCGTTGACTGCAACTAGGGCTAATCGCAGGTTGGTTGTTTGACTAGACTTTGACTGGGCTGAATTTGACTATTTTGAGGGTTGTTTTATCTCACTATTTGGAGGCCGAAGTTGACTGAAGTTGACTTATTTGCTAAGGGTCAAATCTTCCCTATTGACCAACGTTGAATTTTCTAGTTAGGGATCTTTTGCTGTTGTTATAAATTATCAGATTTGTAAATTGTACTATCTCTCTCTACTGAACTATTGAAGGCTAAAAGAAGATTTGATCAAGGATTTCCCCACATTGGGGTTTGTCCCTGGCTGGTGCCACATCTTGTGTCCTCTTGTCTTGGCCTGTCCTCTATTGTTTATGTTTATGTTCTATCTGCATTTTACTATCACGTTGATGTGATTGCTAATCTAGATATTGATACTGGGCTAATAAAGAAATTGAGGTAAAATTGCTCTAAAGCATAGAACATATCATTGTTGCCTAAAATTAACATGGTATCAGAGCTAAGGTGAAGACAAAACCCAAGCAAGAGTGAAAGAGCAATCACCAAAGATAGTTGGACAAGGACAAAAGGCTCAATGGGTTCCTCATCCTACTTCCCTGCTAAAGACAAGCTCCATGATAAATGTGACTATCATGGATGGAAGATGTCTCTTGATTTGACCTTGGAAGAAAAAGAAGTGATGGATTATGTGCAAGGTAAAATCCTTGAGCCTCCTTCAAATGCAATGGTCGTTGTGAAGACCAAGTACAATAGGGCTGAAGTCAAAGTGAAGAAGATTATCAGGGATTTCATTGATAAGCATCTAGTGGCCTACATCTCTGAATTAAAGACCTCCAAGGAGATCTACAATAGGTTGGTCGGCGTGTTCAAGGTTAGTAATGCTAATCAAATTTTATTTCTCAAGAATAAGTTGAAGAATATTAAGAAGGGCAAGGATGAGGACATTCAATCCTATTTCTTGAGGATTACTGAGATCAAGAATGATCTACTCTCGATTAGAGAAGTCATTCCCAGCAGGGAACTTACTTTCACCACCCTTGGAGTACTCCCACCTGAGTGGTATGTATAGAACCACCGTCCTCAACAATGATTGAATTCCAGAGTTTGAAGAATTGATGTCGAGATGCATTCAAGAAGAAACAAGAATGGTGGAGCAAGAAATGCCTTCTAATAGAAGCAACCCCACTGCATTCTCTGCTCGTACCAAAAGGAGAAATAATGCAGGGTCTAAAGGTCATTTCCATGGAAAGCCTGGATCTAAGGGAGGAAGGAAGGGCAAGTGCTTTGTTTGCAATAAGTTTGGCCACTATGCAAGGGAGTGTCCAAATAGAAGGGACACATCGCATGATGATGATCATAATCATTCCAAGGGCAACTTCAACATCAACGATCAAAGAAATGGTAGGTCCAATGAAAAAGGAAAAAGGAATGTGGGACATCAAGGAAATGGTCGACCCTCCAAGAAATCAAGGAACTCCAGGTATGAAGAATCAAATGTTGTTAAAAATAAGCAAAAAGAGTACTATCTTATATCGGCCCTCTCCACTGCCTCTCCTCCGGACACTTTGGGAAATTGGCTGATTGATAGTGGTGCCTCAAGGCACTTCATTGGATACAAGGAAGCCCTCTCTAATTTGATAGAAAAGGAGACAAACTTGGAGATCATCCTTGGAGATGATGCCACCTATCCCATGAAGGGAGTAGGGAATGTTACCCTTCAATTGAATCAAGGTAACACTATTCATTTGCAAGAAGTACTAAATGTACCTAATCTCAAGAAGAACCTGGTGTCCATTTTGGTAATGGAAGCCAAAGGATTCAAGGTGGCTTTTATCAATGGAAAGGTATGTGTTTGGAAAAGAAATTTTAAAGATGCTTTTACTCTTGGGTTTAGGTTTGACACTTTATATCAAGTTGGAGGAAGTCCATTGGGATCCATGTCTTGCGACACATCTCTATAATCTGAACTATGGCACCGGAGGTTTGCCCATCTTCATTATAAGGCCCTACTTGATGTGAGACAGATGGTGACAAGTATGCCCTAGTTCAAAGTAGAGCATGAATGTGTATGTCCAGGATGTGCCGAAGGAAAACTTACAAGGGGACCATTCCCCTCAAGTAATAGCAAGACCACAAATATATTGCAATTGATCCACTCTGACATATCTGGTATGATGCTTGTAAACTCTTTGGGAGGATACTTATATTATCTCACCTTTACAGATGATTATTCTCGCAAGACCTAGATCTTCTTGAAGAATAAGGATGAAGTATTCACCTGGTTCGGACATTTCAAAGCCTTGATCGAAAACCAATTCGAGAAGAAAATCAAATATTTAGGACTGATAATGGGACCGAGTACGAATCCAATGAATTCCAAGATTATTGCAGAGAAGTTAGCATTAAGAGGGAGACTACAACACCATACACCCCTGAGCAGAATGGTGTGGTTGAAAGGAAGAATCGCTCTATTGTAGAAGTTGTTTGTGCCATGCTTCACGATCAAGTCCTTCCGAAGTTTCTATGGGCTGAAGCTACAAATACTGCTGTGTATGTTCAAAATCGATGCCCTCATCAAGCATTAGACTCCAAGACTCCCGAAGAAATGTACACTGGTAAGAAACCTGATGTCTCTCATTTTAGAATTTTTGGAAGTCCTGTATATTTTCATGTGCCGAAAGAGAAAAGAAGCAAATTGGGTGCATCTAAGAAGAAAGGAATCTTTGTGGGTTATAGTGAAAATTCTAAGGGATATAGAATTTATGTGGCTGGTTAAAAGGAAGTTGAGATAATTCATAATTCACCTTCAACGAAGATATGGCCCTTAGGAAGATAAGAAGCTCACACCGGAAATCAGGGTGAAAAAGAGGACAAAACGATGCCTGATGTTGATGAAGCTATAGATCCTATATATCCTCCTCCTCATGAGCCTTCCTCCTCCAAGAGGAGACCCTCATGGCTTAGGGAGACTCTCAAAGATGCCGAGAGACATATTCCTTCTAAGAGGGACTTTCCGTGAAAGAAAGAAGCCAAACAAGAATCAAATATACTTGATCGTCATGAGCACTATCATTCAAAATGAGCCTTCATCATTTGAAGAAGTCATGAAGCAACAAGTATGGAAGGATGCTATGAATGAAGAATATGAGTCAATTATGAAGAATGATGTCTGGGATGTGGTCCCTAGACCCCAAGACAAATCAGTTGTCACCTCTAAGTGGCTCTACAAAATCAAGCATGGAGTTTATAGAAGTGCAGACCCTCTCATTCACAAATGTAAGAGGGAGTTGACTTCTGAATTTGAGATAAAGGACCTAGGACCGATGCACTATTTCCTAGGGTTGGAGGTTTGGCAAAAGGCAGGTGAAATTTTCCTCTCTTAAGGAAAATATGTTGTGAAGATATTGGAAAGATTTTGGATGGTGGAATCCAAGCCTGTGACTACTCTGATGGAACTTAACTTTAAGAAGTTATGTGGTAGTCCTACTGGACCTGAATTTGGAAATGCTTCTGAGTGTCTTCAACTCATAGGAGCACTAATGTTCTTGGTGAACTCCCTTCCGGACATATGTTTTGCAGTTAACACATTGAGCCAATAAATGGTTGAGCCTCATCATATACATTGGATTGGTGCCAAGAATCTTCTGAGATATCTTCGAGGCACAATCACTCATGGACTGAGATACACTGTCGGAGATGTGAGGCTGCATGGTTATTTTGATGCTGATTGGGCTGGCAGTGTGGTGGATTGCAAGAACACTTATGGATGTTGTTTTTCTTTGGGTTCTGCTACGATATCCTGGATGAGCAGGAAGCAGAAATAAATTTCCTTGAGCACCGCCGAGGCCAAATACATAGCTGCTAGTATGGCCTCTCGTGAAGTTGTCTGGTTGAGGAAGCTCTTCAATGAGTTGTTTGGACATGTGTTAGATACCATCATGATCCTCTGCGACAACCAGAGTGGGATTCGATTATCAGAGAATCTCGTGTTTCATGAACGCTCCAAGCATATAGATATAAGGTACCACTTTATCTGGGATATGGTACAACGAGGAGCAATAAGGTACCATCACATTGGGATTGATGAGCAGGTGCTTATTCACATTGGGACTGATGAGCAGGTTGTTGATATTCTGACAAAGCCCTTGGCAAAGGTCAGGTTCTTGGCCTTCTGAGAACGACTTGGAATCGTGGAGGGACCCTCTTATGAGGGTCCTGTATGAGATGGACATTGAGCTCTAGGAGCTCCGAGGGGCTTGGGGTACTTTTTGGAGCGATGAGAAACCATAGGGTGAGTGGTTCAACCTTCCCCTAGTGGTTTGTTGTGTACAGGGTGAGTGGTTCAACCTTCCCCTAGTGGTTTGTTGTTTACAGGGTCAGTGGTTCAACCTTCCCCTGTGATACCCCTTGACGACATGTCGTTAGGATGAGTGGTTCATCCTTCTCCTGCTGAGACATCCTACCCATGCAATCTGGGACTCATGGGAAGTACCTCTCATCTGGCCAATGAGTAGGGAAACGAGGATAGGGACCATAGTACTACCGATGAACGCATCATGTACTACCGTAATCCCTATGCTAGAATGACCAATATTGATCTAGGATCAATGGGAACTGACTTCGGGTCAGTAAGAGTGGTATGAGACTTTTTATTTTGATTGGAACTGACTTCAGGTCAGTAAGAGTGGTATGACACACTCTCTTTTGATTGGGACTGAATTCGGGTCAATAGAGAATGGTATGATACATTCTTGATCACTTCTTCTTCTTCATAGTTCAACAGAGCAAAGAAGTGCATTGATGGCAAAGATAGTACAGATTGGCAAATGGATTAGCAAATGGAGTTCTCCCTAGTTGAGAGGGAGTGTTAAAATTGGCAACTAGGGCCAAACTCCACATGGGTCATCTTATTTATGACAACTGATATTTTTCTTGGATTCCTCTCTCCGATAGGTGTAGGATTGATCTAAAGATCATCTAATTCTAACATGTACAATTGAAGTTATGAATTTATTTTGATTATGGACTAATTGTCAAGGCGACCGACAAACTTATGTAGGCTCAGAAGCCTAACAAACATGTCTATTCATCCTCGACGTTTGCTATAAATACATGATGCCTTAGCCTCATTTGGATACACTCATCTTCACACTTCTCTCTCTCTCCTCATTGATTGGGTACAGATTTTTGGGCCTCTCTCTCTCCACACATCCGAAATTTCAAGAGAGTGAAATTTCAGGAGGCCGAAATTTCAAGAGACCAAATTTATGGACAATTTGACCAAGCGTTGACCAACATGCGTTGACCTCCTTTAACCACTTTTTTTAGGGCTATCTCTATTTGGGCAGGCTGCATTTCTGGGCATAGAAATCGAGGCCAAACATTGACTGCTGACCAACGTTGACTACAACTAGGGCTGAACGCAGGTGGGTTGTTTGACCAGACTTTGACTAGGCTGAATTTGACTATTTTGAGGGTTGTTTTATCTTGTTGTTTGGAGGTTGAAGTTGATTGAAGTTGACCGATTTGCTGAGAGTCAAATCTGCCCTATTGACCAACATTGACTTCTCTGGTTAGGGCTCTTTTGTTGCTGTTATAATTATTAGATTTGTAAATTGTACTATCTCTCTCTACTGAAATATTGAAGACTAAAAGAAGATTTAATCAAGGGTTTCCCCACATTAGGGTTTGTCCCTCGCTAGTGCCACATCTTGTGTCCTATTGTCTTTGCTTGTCCTCTACTGTTTATGTTTATGTTCTATCTGCATTTTACTATCATGTTGATGTGATTGCTAATCTGAATATTGATACTGGGCTAATAAAGAAATTGAAGTAAAATTTCTCTAAAGCATAGAACATACCATTGTTGCCTAAAATTAACATACTGTCTATGATGTTATGCATTGTTGAATGGTGTTGTTAACTGTTTAATGTTTACATGATATGATTAAAATTGTTAAAAAGTGTTCAATATTAATTCACCCCCCTTCTCAATAATGATAAATATTCCAACAATCACAACATTAGCCAAGTGAGGTGTAGTCTAGGTGAATAAAATCTAGAGGTTTCACTTTTGATGAGAAACACGTTACACCAAGAGAGCACCCAATGCATCTGTTTGGATGAGGTGTGCTCTAGAGTGGTGATAGGTATCCTTGGAGAGGACTGTATGCATAGTGGAATGCACCAAAGCATTTTTTGCATTAATAGTGTCTCACAATACTAATAACATTTGCATATTCCTCAATTCCAAAGGTGTATGCAGAACATGGCTATACTCCCAGTGCATTGCCCTGCAGCTTATATACATTGGCCTCAAGGGGCCATTACATGTAAACTTCACTGAACAAATATGATTTAAAAGCTTTATATATTTCTATAATATTAATAAAATCTAAGACAAATCTCCAAAGTAATCTGTTTACAAGCTATCATAGATCCCATTGTGACATTGCGGAGCTCCATTGCCTCCTTCCACTGCAGGGACTCAACCCATATTATCAAGCAATCCCATCCTCTCTGTGTCAGCAGCTTTGGCGGTGTCATATGATGCATGCAATCCAACAAAGATGTAATACACCAGTATTATGGCAGTCCAAACGGCAAACCTGATGAAGGAAGCCTTATCTATGGAACCCAAAAGAAAAACGTTTATAGCAATGGATAGAACTGGTGTCCAAGGCAACAATGGCACCCCCCACAGATTTGGCTTTCTAGCCAGTGGAACAAACAGCCTTAATCCTAATGTACCTAGAAACAATGCAGGCACTGTTATTAGATAACCAATCCACCCATCACTAGTAGCCCAGTATACAGCAGTGGCAACTGAGGATGCAATGATTATAGCCAGAAATATGAATAGCCTTTGCTGATATTTAATGCTTGTTTCGCCAGAAACGTAGTATCTCCTCACAAGTAATGCTATGGCTACTAGACTGAATATGAACAAGGTGCTGATGGATAGCAGGTTGGCGAGGACATCTAGGCTTGTGAAAAATGCTATAATTGATGTGGCTGTGACCATTATGGCAGTGGCATTGATTGGAGTTCCTGTTTTTTCATCCACCAATGCAAACCATGGTGGGATCATGTGTGTCAGGTACCGAGCTTGCCCTACAACGCCCACCATTAGGACAGTGGTCATGCCCTCAAGGGCTCCTAACGCTACTATATACTTAGCCCAATCCATTCCTGCCTTTTCGAAAACAACAGTGAATGCAGCATCAGGATCAATTGTTTTGTAGCTTTGCATCAGGCATAATGTCATAGCCATGAGACAGTAAACGATTATGATGATCACCATGGATCCAACTAGTCCAATAGGAATGTCCTTTGCAGGATTTTTAGTCTCTTCTGCCATTGTTGCAACTGCATCGAAGCCAGCATATGCAAAAAAGAGAACTGCGGCTGATGTGAAAATGCCCCTCACTCCGTAAGGCATAAAGTCTGAGTAGTTTGATGTTTTTGCATGCGTTAGTCCTGCAATAATGATGAACAAAAGTATCGCAACATGAATTACTGAGGCGATGGAGTTTATTCTGGATGTAACTTTGGTGCTTCTTATGGCAACAATGCCTGTTATGAAGAGGACGGCAACTGCTATTGGGTCCAATTCATTGAAATTTTGAGCTAGGTTTGTATGAATGCGAAAAGCATTAGATTGGCGGTTACAGAGTGTGGCGAAGTAGGATGTCCATGACCTTGCAACTGCTGCTCCACCAATGACGCATTCTAATAGGATGTTGCCTGCCGCTATGAACGCCACAAGGTCTCCTAATTCCACTCTGAGATATGCAAACGACCCACCTACACAATCAACATAAGTAAATAATTGAAGGAATATTAGATAGTTAAGATGATAGGTAACAAAATCCTTGTTGATACTTATACACAGATGGCTAAAACAGAGTGCAGTATATAAATTAGCTTTCCTACTAAGGAAGCAACAATGTCAAGAAACCAATGTACATCATCTGGTAGCCCTACGTTGGATAGAATCAAGGACACACAAACATGAATACATAAATTTGGAGTTACTTAATCGTGAGATATTACAATATTAGATCTCTTTCACAGATACTTCAAGAATGTACAATCACCCTAGACCAGTATTAGGATGGCTACTTTCTTTGCAATAATGTGTATGTGGGTGAAATGACAAACTAGGTACTTCGAAAGGCTTTCAACAACATATGTCGCAAGTTAACACAGTCAATTACATAGGCATGTTAAAACACTAGTAACATTAGGGTGGTTATTTTGTTGGCCATAATGAGTATATGGTTGAAATGACAAAGAAACTAGGTACTTCAGAAGGCTTTCAACAACATATGCAGCAAGTTTAACTCTGTCAATCACCAGGCATGTTAAAAAGACTACAGCAAGTTTCATACTATCAACCCCATTAGCATGTTAAAAAATAGGTGAGATGGATGACTTCGGTGAATTCAAAAAAAAAAAAATCCTTATAATTTAGATTTATTCATGAGCAGTTTTTTTATATGGGTCTTTAATCATTAAAATCCCCGAACTAGATATTTGGCAAGGCACTTATGTCATGGAGGATGGAACTTAAAACCAACTACCTGACCTATGGCCTATGTCATGGAGGATCAAACTCAAAATCAATTACCAGTGAATATAGATCAGTAACCAATATACTATAACTGGACATTCAACAAGATACCCACTTCATTAATATATATCATCTAAAGAAACGAATAATTGATTCAGACAACAGAGCTTTTTTGCGCCTGCATCTATGCACATTTTATTGTACAAAGTTAACAAGAATTTAGTAGCAGAAAACAATTTGTCTCAAGGGAGCAGAAAAGATATTTGTCCATCCATTCTGTGTCCCGTTCAGGGCTGGATGATCTGATTTTTATACAGCCACATAGAATACTGATTCAAATACAATGGGCAGTGTGCATGGACTTTTACCATATTTGATATAAAGCAATATCAACATATAAATAGACGATATATCCGGTTTTACTGAAGAAAGATGTAATATCTTAAACATGTAAAGGAAATGATCAACCTAATGGGAACACCTATACGTTTTTATGCAGAGTTGGTTCAAGAACCCTAAAGATGAATCTCCAAAGTTAAGAGGTACTAGCGTGGTTGACTTGAGAAAACATATAATATCGCTTGTGTCTACTATGAAAGAAAATAACAATAACAGAGAGAAAACATTTAATATCGCCGGGGTCTACTATGAAAGAAAACAACAATAACAGATCACAACCCTCACAGGTATTTTGGGGTGGTTCAATTCAATATACTTGAAGATGACATGAACATTGCTGTGAGTGCTCATATCGAAGAAGCACAAGGATGGTAGCTTCAGAAGAAACAGGCTGTATACTTTTATGTATGTGCTATTATGAAAACAGCTGTAAGAGGATACAGCACCAAAAGGTATTTTGGTGAGTTGGATTATGAAATTTGGTGTATTCAGTGCTTACTGTGTTATATGGACTAACTTTCATGACAACAAAATTCCACTGTTAGATGTTATTTTAGAAATGAATAACAGAGTAGGGTCCTTTCTTCAGCAAAAATGGCCTTGAGTTACATCAGTCACTGTGTATGTGTATCTAGCTTGAAGAGTAAGTTCAAGGGGTAAGGTCAATCGGTTGTTGCCAATGCAGCTCATCATTTAATAACTCTGGAAGTATGAATCTCCTTAGATTAGGTGACATATCAATGAATTTAGGATCATGAAATGCCGAAAGAAGTGACGGTGTCTAAAGCCACTATTGCTTAGTGGATCTCACTGGTCACCAAAACCAATTAATATGGAGGCTTTTGGCTTTTGAATAGTCTACATTAAAAGGTAATACCATAGACAAAATCAGGGTTGTCATAAACCTGGAGTCCGAAATTGCTAATAACTTGATCCAGTCAAGTTTACCCGAACCAACTTAACATGAAATTCCCTGCAAAGTTAAAAAAAAATAAGGAAAAAGGAAAAAACTGTGTAGAATTCCCTCGCCTTATCGATGTAAGTATATGTTTATATTATGACGTAAGTGACGAAATAAAGGCTATTCTGACTCCAAATACAAAATCTTGCAGGAATCAAAAAATAAAAGAATTGAAAAGCTTCTTGCCTGCTATAGGGATTTCCACAGAAAACTCAGTGTAACAAAACACAGAGAGCATAGCAGAGATTCCCGAAATGACATATGACAATAGCACTGCAGGCCCTGCTTCATATCTGGCTTCAAAGCCTGTTAGGACAAAAATTCCAGCACCAATTACAGCGCCCATTCCGAACCAAATCAAATCCCACCAATTTAGATTCTTCTTCATGTCATGCCCACTCCGAGCCCGAACCTCCGTCATTTCCACTTCAGCCAAAGACCTTGCAAACATTCTGTCCCGAAATCTACTCCCTAACTGCCCCATAGCATTTGAATAATTTTCCCAGCTCATGAAGGACTCCTCTGGTAGAAATTGACCCCTGCAGACTTCCCATCCCCTTCTCCTTGTCATGTTTCCCAGCTTCAATCAAAGGCAAAACAAATTTAGGACAGATTTTCGACTCAGACTATATACAGGCCGAGCCAGGTCTCACCATTCAAAAGCAAGAAGAAATCTTGCAAGGGCAAAGATGGCATGTATATATTGATGAGTTTAGACAACATGGATGCGGACCAAACCATATCAATATCCAATCTGGACACACATACACAGTGCGAATATATCATATATAATTCACATAACTCTTCATGTAATTCAAACTGTGTGGGTGAAATGTCGATCTGACAGCTACAAGGACTCAAAGTCCACTGCCCAGCATACAAGCCAAGATTGATACCAGGGCAACAGTCCACACCTGCCATTCCTTTCCCCGTCGCCGGAAATTCACTGTAGCAGCGTGGTTGAGCAGCCGATGCGTCACTGGCAATCGGATCTGTGGCCCCCAAATCAATGGCATGAGAGTCTCATCGCTCGATTATACTTTAGCCCTCGATCTGTTTGCAGCGAACGTTTCAATTTTCTCCGCGGAGTAGTTGTGTTGGACAAAAGATTCTCATGGGAGAATCCCGCTAGACCTGCTCTGCCTTCCAATTGGCCACAGGGTATTCGATTCTCATATTAATGGCCTGAGAGTTTCATCTCCTCATTAAACATTAGCCCTCGATCTATTTGCTCCGAACGGCTTGATTCTCTCCGTGGCGTTTTTTAAAAAAAATTTGGGAGTACATATTTTTGGTAGAATCCCACCATATCTACTTGTAGTGGAAAATAGATTCAACACCATCAAAAATTAATGAAACATCTAAAATTTTGAAATTTGACACTTATACGATGGATATACAAAAATCCCTACTAGATTTTATCAAAATCTTGTCAAAATTTTTATGATTTTCAAGACAAAAAACAACCTGTTTAAACTATGACAAATTTTAGCAAGCTTAATTGATGTTTTGCAAAATTGATTTTCCAAACATAATTAATATTTCATTATTTTAATATAGAAGTATTTTTCCATATTGTGTAGTTAGACCGGTAGAAGTTCACATACACCCCATATTGCAAGTCTCACTTTGGAGATCAATATTATTCATTTTAATATTGGTAAAATCTTAGGAATGATTAAGAGATTCAAAGACACTCTCATATTGGGTCCCACTACAGAGGGATCAATATTATTTAATATGTATAGATTTTACTTTTGGTTAGGTTTAGAAATATTGTATTATTTAAGAAAGAAACATAAATTATTAAATTTATTTAAATTATATTTTAATATAATAAAATCTTAATTAATATATAAAATTGGATGAAAAGAAGTCAAAACATAATATTGTTTATTTAAAAGTGTGTTTTTTAAGAAAATAATTTTTTTTAATGGAAAATACAATAAAAGAGATTAATATGATTAAGGAGAGTTAAGAATAATTTTATAAATAAGTAGAATATAATTTAATAGCAACATAATATAAAATGCCTAATCCTAACTACTAGTAAATCAAATCTTTGGGGTTTATGCTAACCTTGGATCTTTCAATTCTCATTTCATATTATTTCAATTATCAATTAAGTTGTTCCTAGACCAAGTTAAAAATTGATTATTATTTTATAATATAAAAATAGTTAAATTTAAATTTAATATTATTTTGTAGAAAAAAATTATAGTAAAATTTACTAAACTTAAACTAATAAGCAATTTCAATTTTGTTCATAAGCTTATTAAGACATTATAAATGCGCTATAACTCAAACCTCTAGTAACCGAGGAAAGTCAAGATTCAAAATAATATGTGATTTCAATTTTGTTTAGAAGTAAGATCTAATAGAAGAAGGTGGTGAAAAGTTAAGTGCTTTTCTATGTGTTTGCTTTTTTTAACAAATGTTAAGACAATGTAGCACCTACTTATTAAGACATTATAAATGAGTTATAATTCAAATATCTAATAAAAAAGAGTGATGAAAAGTTAAGGCTCAAATCAATATGAAATTTCAATTTTGTGTAGAAACCTATTAAGACATTGTAAGTGAGTTATAATTCAAAATTCTAATAAAAGAGGGTAGTGAAAAGTTAAGTGTTTTTTTATGAGTGTTTGCTTTTTGTTACAAGTGTTGCAGGGTAGCGAAGTCTTTTCATTCATGTGGAAATTATGTTTTCAGAAAAATTGCAAATTGAGATATGAAGTGGAAAATTAATTGTCGACTAAGAGGCAAGTACTTGCATAAATTTTGGTGGGTAGTATTCACTAGTAATTTTGCTCATTTACATTTTTACTCCTACTTGTTTAAGTGTTGAAGAACACATAAATAATGGTGGACAGTAAGTATATTTATTTACATCTTGTTCCTATTCATTTTTTATGAAAATACTTGCTTAAACTATGGTGGGCAATAAGTGATGACAAATATGTTATTTACATGGCTATAAACTATTTTAAAAGGATTTTAATTTTAGGTATTTTTCCTATGAAACTTAAAAATTAAATATCATTGCGTGAATATCTAACAATAATGGCATAAATATTCCCACTGCGTCCAGAAATTATGGCCCGAAAACTCGAGCAATTATCCACATGAAATTCTATTGTGCAAATGCTACAATAAGACCTTTAGTTATGGTCCAATCAAAGATTTGAAAATTATTTTTTTCAATAATATTGATTTTTTTTTAAGGTAAACATTATAATTTGCATGGGTCAATCCTAAACTAATAGTGATGTTGGAAATACTGAGAGGGGAGTGATTGGTATTTCTTATCAATTAGTATATTTTTAACTTTACAGAACATTAATTGACATTATCATCATAAATCAACAACAAACAACATCGTTCAACAATGTGCAAACATCAAGATAGTACACAACAATATTTTTAGGTGGAAACCCCTCCGAGACAAAAAACACTGAACTCTTCTTAATAGTTGTATTTCAATAAAATGTACATCAATATTTTCAGCTCCAACTAAGGGAGGCTTCAACCCCTTGGTTAACAACCTCCAACCTGTAAGACGCTCCAAATCCCTGTTTACCAACTGCAACGGAGTTGTGGGGGGGGGGGGGGGGGGGGGAGGGGGGTGCTCCAACGCCCTGGTTTACAGGCTCCAACCTGAAGGATGCTCCAACGTCCTGTTTACCATTTACAATTGGATGGACGCTCCAACTCCCTGTGCAAGCTCCAACTTGCCCTAGCACCACCTTATCGTCCTAAAGTATTCACAAGATCCAACCTGAAGGAGACTCCACTCTCCTGTCTTGCACCACCCTACCATCCTGATAAGCTGACATGTTTCACAATTGGATCCACCTATGATTGATATGAATACAAAAGAAATTGCAAACTTTGTCAATTAAAACTGCCTCTACATATTAAGCCCTAAATGTAGAAACTCACCAATTCAATGTTATGCAATAATGTATTGTCAGCCCATAACTTAGTCTGGTCAACAATATATCAACAACATATCCTGGCTCATATCATTTGTGTATATAAGTATGCTCAAATATGTTTAATATACTTCTAAATATAACAAATAGATTTTACTCATAAAACCCTAGTTGATCATCACTTGTCAAATACAAGCCAAAACATGTGCTCATTAAAACATGCCAAACAATTCTCATTAATACAAAACCCTTTCTACATTAAATGTTCCATATAACATCAAACCCTCACATGTCAATCCTCTGCATATATTGAGGACATTGATGACAATCAACAACCAATGATACATTGTAAGTTGAGTGCCCTAGCATTAAACTTTCCAAAGAGTCTCAAATCCTTGTAATCAGTTAGTTGGCTCAATCCCTAGTTGCCTCAATATTGTTGTGTTAAACCTTGTCTCAGAAAATCTACGAACCCTTAGTAATACTTCCCTGAAGGTGATACACTGAACAAGCTTGCAACACCTTGACCTTTAATGGATATAGTATTCATAGGTCATTCATACAAAACATGAGTACAATGACTTTTGCAAATGGATTATTGTTAAAATGCATTAAACTCCTTGCAGTTTAAATACTTAGTCTATATATTAAGACATCCCACTCATATCGACCTTTCTTTGTTTACAAAATAATCTATGTTAACAACCACATAAATCTTTTGCCACAAGACAAACCTTAACAACACATTCTAGCATCATTGTCAATACTCGTAGCATACGTCTCTCAACATTGTATCAACATTGTTCAACATACATTGTTATTGTGCTAAGATAAACGAGTTGAGGTGTCAAACGAGTAGATAGTGACAGGGTGTTCTGTTAAGGCACACCGTGGTGAAAAGGTCAGCCTTTTGAAAGTCCATGTGAAAAAATATAACCATGCTAAGGGATGGTGTGTCCCAGATCAAGTGTGATCCCCACTTGATTTTAATAGTTTAGATGCCCCTAGGTTGCAACTACTCAAGCCACAGGTTAAGTGTGCCAATGATTTCAATACTCACATTACTTCACAAACTAAAAAATATTATTGAACATTTTATATATATTGACAAATGTAAAAAAAGAAAAACAAAAACAAAAACAAAAACTAAGCCTATTAAATTAGAACTGATATAGATGTATTTTCAAAGTCATCTACCAAGTGTTGGAAAAAATCAAATGTCTCAAAAATATAAACTTTTTAAAACTACCGTTTATTACAAATATTAAAATTTTATATTTATTAATTAAATTTAAATATAAAATTATAACTATAAATATGAAATTATTTTAATTTAATAAAAAAATAAATTTAACAGGTAAAAAATACTTTGAAAAGTAAAAAATTAAAAATATATTTCTATCTATCATAATTGTAATAACAAAAATTCTTAATAACGACAACAACTAAACTAAAGAATAATCTTTGTTGAAAAATAGAAACCTTCGCTAGATGAATTCATTCAACTATGTTTTTTCCATTATATATCCACCCTTTCAATTTTATTAATTAAAAAAATAATCTCATACATATTCCATCTCATTAAACATAATCTTAATATTAATATATTCCATTTCATTAAACATAATCTTAATATTAATATATTCCATCTCATTAAACATAATCTTAATATTAAAAGATTAATCTTTTAAGTAGTTTTAAACTCTTGAATCAAACATATTTGAATATGAACATAACTTTTAAACATATGAAAATAGCATTAGATGCTTCTACAATCAAAATGTTCCAAGGCTATAAGGGTTATTCGTACAAGTTTATTTATATCTAATTCAGAAATATGGCATAAAAATGCTTGAAATATAAAACACACATTTCTTCAAATTATCCTTAACTTATTTTAAATAACGACACTCATTTTTTTTAAATAGGATTACCAAACCAATCATTATTATCAAAACTTGTGAATATATGTGGTTGTAACCTCTTTCTAGAATATTTATTATTTTGTGGCATCCAGTAAAAGATTGAAACGGTGCTCTTCTAATGAATACAGAATACATAGTAGGTTTTGATTTATGCCATTAATAAAGATATCACACTATAGAATCAATTACGTCTTTCTATTAGTTTTAAAAGAAATCATATGAGAACATGTTAGCATTAGTTTCTTGGTATTGTTTTTCTAGTGAGGGAATTGTTGGAAGGTTGGGCCAACTCATCATCAATTTGAATAGGAAAAGGATTGAATTGCAAAAAGTGAACAACACGAAACTAATAGTCTTATAGACTATTTTTAGTCTCGTGGACCTTAAAATATCATTTCATTATGTTAAGTTTTCAATTAAAATATAGGGTTGCTAATTATTTTTTTATTAGTATTAAGACTAGCACAACCACATTTATATGAATATAAATGTGATTGATAAAGGCCATATCATTTCATTATGTTAAGTTTTCAGTTAAAATATAAGGTTGCTAATTATTTTTTTATTAGTATTAAGACTAGCACAACCACATTTATATTAATATAAATGTGATTAATAAAAGCCGATAGACATATAATATAATAATTTATATTAATATTAATATTATTAATAATATGAATAATAATAATAACAACTCAAAATAATTTTAGAAATTAATAATAGCATATAAAAGCAAATATTATAACAAATAATTGAACATAATTTAATAAAACAAAGCATAAAATTAAATAAAACATATTAATAAAAATTAATAACCTAAATATATAACATTATTTATGATAGAAAAATATGATAAAATAAACAAGCAAATTAACAATGAAATATCAATAATAAAAATTAATAACTGAAATAAAAATACAAAACCATATCATTAACCAATGTGAAATGTTGCTAAAATAATGTTGCTAATTAAAAATCTAGAATAATGTTACACTATTAATAATAATATTGTCTTTAAAAATGCAAAATATTATTATTCAGAATACTATTAATATAATAAAAGATAAAACAATATAAATAAAATTAATATAATAAAAGATAAAACAATATAAATTAAAGAAATGAAAGTTTAATATAATTACACGAAAATAATCTTAGAAAAAAAAACCAATATAAATAGAAATACTGAAGAGTAAGTATAAGCATAGGAAAAAGTAAATGCATTGAAGAGAACATAAATTTCGACATCAACAACAATTGTTGTGAATCACTAACAAGCATTGATGATAGTTAAGAAAGGACGATTATGACAATCTCAGTCGCAATGCGACAAAAAAATGAGATGAAATTTTAAACATTACAGGACCAATGACAACAACGCAAAGTTTACTGACATCGAAAGAAATAATAATAACAATAACAACACATTCCACAACAAAATTCAACTCTGAACACTCTACCAGAACATAATTATTTGATAGCAGCCTCTTTCAGAACACACCCAAAAAGGTGGCAAAAGCAGCACCAATTCAAATCAACGGGATAATGATCACGATACTACACTTTCAAGCCAATCCCTTCTCGTCTTCCTCCTTGATTCTCTTTGGTGCAAATGATATAAAGTTTGAACATCTAATTTCATTCCACTCAAAACACGGATATGTTCATCGACAAAATCAAAATGGAAGCCGTGCCTTCTATCAAACCTTGCATGAATAAAGGTAACAAAAATAATGGTTTTTTGTAATAGAACTAATTGCTCTGATGTAATAATTACCATCATTGTTCTCCATATCTGTGAATCATTAACAACAACATACAATTAAAATCAGTACATCGAATGAAAACAAATTTACAGAAATAAAACTATTGATTTATGATTTTGGTTATTTCACATTCAAACATAGAATATAAAAGGATTCAAAATAATGAGAGAAAAAAACGCAAGAAACTACAATTCAAGAAATCAAACAACAATTGCTCTGAAGTAGTCAATTTACTTACTGCAGTAATAAGCAATTCTATTCAAATCAACAAAAAGGAAAACAAAGAACTTATGAAGGTGCATACAAATAATTGCAAAAAATAATAACAACTAAAGAGAAGTAATCTTATTTTTTCTTAAACAGATGCATACAAATAATTGGAACCAAGAAGGAAAAATACAAAAAAAAAAACTCATGAACAGTAAACTACATTGAAGATAAATACCCCAAAAATGATATTGACTTTAATCACTCCTCCTCTTTCTTTCTAAGTATAACATATGCACTATCTTTCATTTTTTCATAACGTTGAAAAGAAAAAGATAGTGAAATCTACAAACCATATATTGATTTCACTCACGATATAGTTGTAAATGTCAGACCCTGCCTCTCTCTGTCTCCAATGTCTACAATGGCTCGTTGCAAAGTCATCCCCTATGATTTGTGTATTGTCAACGCCCATGCCATTTTCAAAGTTATTTGCCTCATATTCCCCCCAAGAATAGGCGGAATCGGTACAAGAATTGGAGAATCCTTATCAAATGGAAGACCACAATACTTTTCAAACATAACTGTAACAAATTGTGGAAGATGTGGCGGCTTTGAACTAGGTGCAAAGAAAATATTTTTAATATATCCAAGTGCACCATTAACCAGACTAGCTTCAACCCACAAATTACACATTGACATCACACACTCTCCATGAAATAGCAGTACTTCACGCTACAATATATCATCATCACTATCACTTATTTATGTTCTTCTACTGCTTTCTACAACACATCTCGCAATAGGAGAATTTAACGCTTTAAACATTTTTCGATTGTGCAAATTGACAAGATTATTCGTCACAAATAAAACAGAAGAATAAAATAAAAATAAAAAAATCTTGTCAATCTAAGCAAATATCAACACGGGTCATAAGAAAATCCCAATCAGCAAGAGAAGGCTCTACATTTCTAATATTCGTTAAAAGATTGTGAAAAGATGCTCATCTCGGATATCTCCTTGCCGCCTATAAATTTTGTCCAAGGCCACTACAATGTTGAAGCTTTCCCACAAAACTTTCCCAGCTGTTCTACTTGCATACAAGGGTTTATCCTTAACAGGAGGCAACTGGGCAAGGTCACCCACAAGAATGATGAACCTACCACCAAAAGGATAGTCCTTGTTTTCAGGAAAGGCTTCTCGCAAACGAGAATCTATTTGTATGAATAGCCTTGGACTTATAAAGCTCATCTCATTAGTCAATATCTATTGAACATGCCTCGTTTCCTCTTGGAACACTGCCAAAGCATTCCCACACAATGACTTCATATCTTTTATAGGAATTTTTAAAGAAAAATGTATTGTTTTCCCACGTATGTTAAAAGCAACAATACTAGTTGGAGCAAGCAATAACAAAGGACTTTTTCCATTTGTTGTTGCAGTAGAAAGAGCATGAGAAATACACCCAATGAGAGAAGACTTTCCTGTTCTAGCAGTACCTAGAATAATCATTTTCACCTTAGCAAAGTGTCGAAAAATAATTTCAAAAGCAACTAGTTGTTTTTCTAATAGAGAGGAAGGCGACAAATATGTGTCCCTAACAAACCCACAATTCAAAACACCTACACACTACGCATATTTTACAAAATTGACCCCTTCTTCTAAAAAATCATTTGATACCATCATTTCCTGCCAATTATAATCAAGATAAAAGTCCCTTCTACCAAGATTATCAAGGTCTGAATTTTTTACACAAATTGGATGAACTAACTGCAAAAAAACCTTCCACTCTTCAAAATCTTGATCAATATTTTCTTCATGTATAAGCAGCTCCACATCCTCTTCATCACCTTCATTTGGAAAAGGGCCTCGATCAACATGCCACACACGATATCTCCAATTCCTCCAACTCTCAACAATACTTTCAGTAGACAACCCAATATTTGAACCAACGTCATGAAACGACTTGTATAAAATAAACTCACTCCAACAAAACGTTTCAAACTCTTCTGACCCCTCATCAAGAACAACATAAAATTGTGGCCAAACACAAATGATAGCATGCTTATCACATGGCCTCCATTTTTCCTACCTATGCTTCTCCTCAAAACTCCATGATCTTGTTGTTTTTATCAAGCATAAATGTTCCAAAAAAACAGGTCGGATTTGATAAACCTGAATGAAATTGTTTTTGCACAAAACTTCATCAGAATGTAGCGAAACCCTTTGGTACACTTTCTTGCCAACATTCAAGGAGAATAATTTCCAAATATAGACAATAATAAACATCTTTAGCAACAAATGGCATTTCTCTTAAGTGCCAACATCACACTCAACAAGCGTCTCAACAAGGAACCTTCTATACGCAGATAATACAGGAGCCTCAGACCCACTCCCACCAGCAACTTTGGTCAAAATTTCGTGATAACTTTCAGATCTTCTCTCTGCCTTTGAAGCATATTTTTCAATATACTTTAAAACCTGATGTCGAGAAAGAACTGGCTAACAATCAACATTTGCTCGCCACATTGTTAAAACATCAACATTGTGAACATTTAAATGGTCATCATTTCATGTTGGTTCATACTTTTTTCTCCCTTTTTCATCTATCAACAATGTTGACTCCGCATGAACCTCCCATGGAGCATGATAGTGACATGAAATAACAAACCCTTTTTTACGTAAACAAGAATCAACACTGCATTTTGTATGCCTTTGCACACGGTTAACTAAATGCTCATAATCTTCTTCGGGATTGCAAGAAAAAATTTGTTCAGTGTTCAAAAGACATGGATCATCATTTAAAGTTCGAGGGATCATGACATTTCGACGATGTATGTCACGCGGATTCCATGTTGTAACATATTTGTCAAAGTACCGCTTTGCTACACCAACAATAGTTGCATTGGACCAATCCAATGTTTCCATATCTAGTGCTTCAGGCAACCACAAAAAACTGTGGATATGGGTGGAACCTCTATGTTTCCACTCATACCTAAAAAGATTCAAAACATGTAGTTAAAATATAATAAGAAATCATAACAACATACATTTTCCTTCAAATCATTATAAAATTGTCGAAAAGGAAGAACAACAAACCTATACCAAAAGTCTCTAGCACCAAGATATCTCTGCAAGACTATGTCACGGAAGATATTGAATCTTTGGTGCATGTACATAGAAACTATATGTGGGTATTGAATAACATTTTGAATATTTCTGGCATGCTCACTTTGTCAATGACAATCTCTGGTTGAAGGCATAACACTATGCAAATCAGGGCACTTTGTGTCAACTTCACTCAATGTGAAAAATAAAGTAGGTAAACCTAATTGGTTGATCATATAAGCTAATTCAGAATGACACTTTGTCCAATAAGCTCTCGTACCCCTAAGACAAGATCCAAAATGCATTAACTTCTCAACCAACTTATTATTTGCAAAATCAGAAAGTTGTTGATGCAACTCCTGGATAGTTGCAGGGACATTTTCATGAATATTTTTCTTCAAAAAAATGATGTTTTTCCCTAACTACGATGTCGCATAATCATATTCAACAAGAAATATCAAAACCGAGGATGGATTCCAAATATTTGATCATAAAATCTCAATAGATGCAAACCATATTCATGCATCTGAACATTGCAAATTCAAGGATGCAACCAATCAACATCACTTGTAGGGAATAAAGTGGGGAACACCATATCTAGCAATCCTTCAATATTATATTCATTAATGGGAGATGTACCAATATTTGGCCAATCTATTGGTTCAATGGATCTGTTATTTGCATTCTCAATAAATCTTCTTCTTCGATCAACTTCCCGGGATTCCTTAGGGAAGCGAGAAATAAAGGATGATGGCTGAAATGCAAACAATTAGCCACGTCTATTTTAGTCTCTACATCCATCCTAGGTATATCATCAACATGACTATCAACATATTGTAACCTGCTAGAAACATCAGTAGGTCTTTCTGGGAGAGAAGCAACTGAATCCATGTCAATTTCCACATCCCTGTAGTACTTGTCCATTTCAATTTTATAACGCAATGCATCCATCACACATTGTCTCTTCACATAGCATTCATAGTATTCATATTGAACACCTCGCCTTCTTACAATAAAAAAATCTAGTTCTTCAACACGTCGTGGAAGCTTCTTTGCAATTGAAGAAATGTCTTGTGGAAAACACATCGTGTGACTACTATATTTATATTGATCACCATGAGCATGCATCACTTGCAATATTGGATTTACCCACGCTATTATCATCTCTTCAACTTGTGTCAAAACTCTTAGAACCTCAGGCTGCTCACCTGGATCCATGTTGTTAAAGTGAGAAAAGCGATGAGCACCTTTCTCAGACTTACATCTTTTACAAATCGGCCCCTCGTGCAATCTGACAACTTGTATACCAGGATAACGTTCATTACATACATGGCACATATGCACAACAAACAAACTATCAATCCTCGATCGAAAGTTTTTATGCATATCAACCATTTGTTCGCTAAAATGATAGCGAACACTTTCATTTTCTCTACGAAACACCATTCTAGCTTGGCGATGATGTGAAACAACTCGTGGAACTGGAGTATTGGTTTTATCATTTCTTTCCATAACAGAATGGGAAATCATTCTTCTACATTCATTACACCTGACCAAATTCTTCTTGGAAGAAAGAAAATAACCTTTGTAAGAATGAAATATCTACAAAACAAATCAAATTTGTTAATGAAACAAAAAACAATTTACATTTTCTTCATTGTTGCATCATCCATGTGCAAGTCATGGAACTGATATTGCTTGCATTGCTTGCAAATTTGTTTCTCGACCACTATTCACCTCAACAGAATTCTGCGAAAAAAAATTAACAAAGACATTCGTAAAACAATATAAGTTTAACATTGAAACCACTAAACCTTTCAAAATTAATATGCATTAAGCACCTATGCTCCGCCAAGAGGAAAATTATTCTCACATCCTTCGGCTTCAACAATCTTCTCTGTAGAGCTATGTCAATAAATATTGGTTCCAACATTTCCAACAGATCGACCCAAATCATCAACCATTCTACCAAGCATAAATTACTACCATCAAAAACATCATACACAACAACTTCTTCCATGGAATCAGATTCCCTATCTTCCATTATAATATCTCTTGCACCATTTCCACAGCCCCCAAGGTTCTCATCTCTATCAAGGGTCCCTATGTAAACATAATATTCCAAAACATACAACATCTGAGAAGATATATGGAAAAAAAGAACAAAATTTGGAGAGAATCAACAATAAAGCAAACAAAAATGCAAACAAAATGTTCTCCTATGTACATACGAAAGTTTCTAAACTTACGATTAGTCTTATTGTATGTTTCATCATTTCTTGAAGTTTGACAAGTTGGTCGTCGACCCTCGCATTTAGGAAGAAATAAAGGTTTGACTGCTTCTGAATCTATTTGCCAGTTAGTAATCATTTTGACACTGTTATGAAAAAACAATACGGGAAAAAATAGAACAGTAAAAAGTTTAGATGGACAAGAAAAAAATGCAAAAGAAAAAAAATTGAACTCCCTACATTGTTGCAACAAACACATTACATATAGATTCAATAGGGGTAGCTATATTAATAATATAGTTGCTACCAAGAAACGCCTAACCCTCTTCGCCAACAAAGTCTCCCAAATTTTCAACCATTTGAGGAAATTCTTCATTCCTACAGTTCTCATCAACTCCAAAAATTGCATTTCTTTCATTGTTTTCACAGAAAATACCATTGTTGTTCATATGAAGACTCTCTTTCGAAACACAATATTCTGAAAAAAGACAAAAGTTAGTAAACCTTCAAAAAATATAAGTTCTTTCAGATGATAAACATCCAACGAAACGACCATCAAAACAAAATTTTCACTATAGAAAACCACTGCTCTTTTCATACTTACGATTTACAGCTCCTCCTTCTTCATCATTTTCTAAAGCTCTTTTCTTTCGTTGATACACAGTTCTTCTTTGTTCTTTAATGACTTCCTTATTCTATTGATACCATTGTCATTGGTATTCACTTAATCGTTGTTGTGTAGCAACAGAGCGAGGTCTTTTCGCACCACTCTTGCTTCTTATTTCACTCAACATCTCTATGATAAAGTTAAAGTTAGTTGAAAAGTCATTTCACAATTCCATTTGACGCTAATACATACTCTTCAATCTTGAAATAACTAAAAACTAACAAAAGTGCATAGAAGAAATATTTGAGAAATTATGTTTCCCACGACAAACTTAGAACACATACAAAAATGTTCCCCTTACACATAATTGATACAAAAACAGGTTGAAGAAATTAAAAACAAAGAAATATGAACCATATTGGAAATTTGCCATACATATGTCATCAATATAACATCAAAATGTGAATTACAATGATGTTAAAAAAATATTTAAAAACATACAGAAGGTCTTATGCATTATCAAAAAACAAGCATGTTCAAGCCTGAAACGCTAATTCAATACATCCACACATAGTGCAACTATGTGAAGAATACAATCCGCATTATGAATAACTAAAAATACATTTCCATTTTCAATGACATCATCAAAATCCTCAACCATTTTTAGATAGAAGCATGAGGCTATCTCCTTAATATAACTTTAAAATGTGAATTACAATGATGTTAAAAAAATTATTTAAAAACATTAAACATGCATATGGTCTTTAGTAATATACAAAAAAAACATGTTCATGCCTCAAACGTTAATTGAATACATCCACAAGTAGGGAGGTATCTCAACAATAGAAACTGCATTAGGAATCGGTGAAAAAATATTTCCATTTTCAATCACATCATCAAATTATTCAATTGTTTGTACATAGAAGCATGATGCTTCAAGCATGGATAATCCATCAACAATTTTTGTTTTGTACAGTCCACTCATTAAATCATACAACTTTAACTGCACTACAGACCAACTGAGCATAAAGACTTTTTCTGTAACTATGTGCAAAGGTAGTTAACCTACACATTTACTATTTATATCCAAAGAGATAGATTCAAGCAACGACCATCTGTGTCCCCAATCATCTTCAAAATATTCCAAACTTTGCTCTTTCGATAGTCAACCAAATTGAAAATTCTCTATCTCTTCAAGTGACCAAACAAACGTGTGACCATTATTAACAACACAAACAAGTTGATTCTTGTATAACCCTAATGACATACATTGTATGTCAACAATAGGAATAAATGAATAACCCCAATTGTTTATGTTCAATTCCAACTAGTAGATAGTGTAACCATAAGTAGGGTAATATTCATAATCTTTGTCTAGATATACCCAATAAAACTTTTCTTTAAAGAAGATAGCCTCCTTTGGTGGAGTTACACCACCGTATGGAAGCTCCGTCCTTTTCCAAACGTTGTCAAAACTATTGCAAATGAGAAAATGTGAGTCCATGTTTTTACAAACATGTTTCAAAAACACCCATTCATAATTTCCTGGGCTGCATTTTTGAAATAAAGAGAAGAATCCTCGCTCCCCAACACTAAGAACTCCAACATTTCTAAACGTCTTCGTAAAAGGGTTGACAATGAAATATTTTTTTATATGAAAATAAATTTAGGGCATGTTGAACAAAATCATTGATCCCATTGTACATTCAATTCTATTGCAGAATGAAGAAAAGGAAACACCATAGTAGACAAGTGACCACTATTGTTAAACTTCCCTTGTGTATTGCAAAGAAAAAAAGAAAAATGTTAAATCAGAATAGTGACAACATTCATTCATTATTTTAATCTAAAAACTGATTAAGAAAACCATCCATTTTCATCATTACTTGGTTCCTATATACTTCATTATTAGATTAAATAAATTAAATAGTGCAACTTAAAAATCCATAATTACTCAAGATATAACCACCTTACAAGAACCATTTTTTCAAAGATTTCCTCAAAGATGGGCAAGTTAAAAGTTTTCAAAATTTGAAAATTTTCATCCCCAAAACACTTAATAAATTTATTTGTAAAATAAATTTAAACTAATATTGAATAGATACAAAATTAAGATAGCTATATATATATAGCTCTTCATAAATTACTGACCAATTATTTTATATGTTTTTTTAATAATAATAAAAAGCTAATTCACATTAATAGATAAAAGCCAATAATGATTGTCTTTATTATTCATTATTAACTTAAAAATGATATCATTTTTCACCTTCCAAATATATGATAATTACCTTCATTCTTAATTCAATTATTATGATAGCCTCCTCTTAACAAAAACAATTATAGAAAGAAATTTCATAGATATGGAGTGATTCTATATTGCTAAAAAGTTAGCTTCTGATTTGGTGTAGAGTGGTTAACCTACTCTAATCACACATGATTATCCTCCTCTATCAACCATAAATTTTAACTTTACAAAAAAGTTATTAGACAAAGGTATGAACATGGTTTTTCATTAAAGGTATGTATCCTTAGGTCAACATAGAGCATAATGGATTAGCGACAAAGGCCTTTGGCGGTGTATGTAAATGAATAGTTAGTGACCCATACACTGCATTTATTCCATAATATTTCATATCACTTACCTTAAAAATTTTGTTGAATTGACATTGATCCATGTAATATGTCCTATCAAATCCAATTTCCACATGACAAAACTTTTGGCTAAAGCAATTTGTCTTTATTATCATTCCCCAAACATATACATCAGGTTTGACTTGAAAATTTATAATCACATCTACATGTCATATATTATAAGATCATAAAAAAATGATAATAATAACCTCACGGAAAATATACCTTCCTACTCAAACATTAATTCATAAAATTTATTAAAGGCAACCCAAACCTTTATGACATAGCATAGAACTTTACTATATATATTAATTAAAACATGAATTAGTGGCCTCGTGGTACTTGATATTTAAATGTTACATAACCATGACTTGTTTTCACTGACGGGTGGCTATCCGGCCCCAGCCTCCAGAACTTTCTTGGGCGCCACCTGGAAACATCACGAGCGTTGATCTGGTTGTTCTTTGATTGCATGGTCAACATTAGTCTAGGGTTCCTTTCGGTAGCCACCCAGCCTAACCCTGTCCTCAGTCTTCCATTCACATTGTTTGTCCGAAGAGGGTTTCGCTCTGCAAGTTCTTCCAGTGACGACGACTCCTTGACTCTTCCAGCATTCGATATCACTAATAATACTAGATTTCGAGCACCCATTTCGAATTCTCTCCTCTCAAAGGCAGCGACAGCTCGAGGAACCTATCCACAGGTATGTCAGTGGCATAATCAATTTCTTTTACTTCCTATACTACTCTAGTTTTCAGTTCCTGTGGCTTTGTATCTGAAATTAATATTTGTTGTGGTTATTTACAGGTGGTGGTCTGTCGCCCAAATTATTTACCTTGTTTACAGGCTTGGTGCAATGGGGGCTCATCGTGGTGGGTAATTTCTTGTGCAAATTCTTTTTATTTGCTTTTCTGTTGATTCTATTTGCCAAATAGGTTAAGTTTTCATTTTCTGGCTGCCCTGGTAGGTTACCCTGTGACTCGGCATGGAGTTCAATGGACCCCAACCACTTGTTCCACCATCACAACTTTAGGGACCACATCACAGGTGCACTTCTGGCTGCTGGGGTGTAGTTTAATGCCCAATATTATCGCCGTATTGAACAATCAATGGTTCTTGTTGGTATTCTGAATACTTAGATTATGGCATTGTAGCTTAGGGTATTTCCATTAGGTGTGAACAATCTCTGTTTTCTTTTCAGGAAGGCGACAACTTCCCAACTATAGTTTTTGTACTTCCATTAAGCTCTTGCCCAGTTTCCTGTTTTCTATTTGTTAACTATGAAGGTTCGACCCTAATGGGCTCTTGGTACATTGAAAGTTTATGATTCTTGTGAATATATGTTTTCTTCTGTTTTGATATTCAAAATTATGGTAATATTATAGCGGCTGAGTTTGGAACCAAATTCTTTGGTTATTGGCCATGCATCCGTGTTACAGTCTTTTACTTCATGTATTTATTTTATGATTAAATCCGTATAAAATGGTCACCTATGCAGGTTCAGGGTTTAGTTTTTCTACTTTTCCATTTGTTTAAATTGCATTTGGTTATCCAATCTAAACTTGTTAAGACCAATCACTATTAAATTAACATGTTTCTTCAGAGTTTGACCCCTCTGGAACCACAGAGCTTTACTATATATATTAGTTAAAACAAGAATTAACATCCTCATGGTACTTGATATTTAAATCTTACATAACCATGATTTGTTTTCAATAACGGGTGGCCATCCGGCCCTAGCCTCCAGTGTTGAAAATGCAACAAGATGATGGAGTTTAGTGGAAAGGAGTCACCTTCACTAAGTGGGCCTGCAGGCTATTTTTGGCACAAAGTCTATTTTTAGACTATGCCTATTTTTAGACATATGGATCATGGTCTATGAGTTGCAGGATGTTGTTTATGGATGATTGGTCATGTTGGGAAAAATAGATGGATTTCTATTTTTGGTTCACAGTGGAGTGACCAGAGTCTATTTTTAGACTGCCAGGGTAAAAATAGAAACAGTCAAATAGTATTAGCCCTTAGTAATATTTGGACTCTAAACATTATCTTATTCTCTTGGAGCACTTCAGTTTGAGCTACGGATGTGGCACATGCAGCTAAAAAAAGGAATCACATGGTTTCTTATGTGTTAGTTGAGCTATTGCATGCAGGACTTCAGTTAGAACTCATGTGGTTGAGTTTCGGTGGAGTTGATTGTGGAGTTGATGGAGTTGTGTTCAGTTTGACTTGGTTAAACTAGTTGTATTTAGTCTAACTGCAGAATACACTAGTGATGAGTGATGTGAATTAATTATTAATCAATTCACTAATTATTAACTCATAAAGAAACTAAAGAATACATCAGTTAACTCAGTGCATGGACAGTTCAACAGAGACAGGTGTTAGAGGTAAGTGAAAGGGTGAGTTGTGACTATCAGTTGTGCATGAGATTTGCACATGCATGGATTGAGTAATGCCAATGAGGATTGCTCAGTGTGGGCCAATATCAAGGCAATTGTAGCCCGTGCTCACGTGATTTTCACTTGGGTTTGCGCAGTGGAGGCAAGCAAAGCAGTGGAGGAGATTTGAACCTGTGATTGATTCATATCTGAGCTAGTTTTGTGTGTAACAGGTGGAGATAGTACTGAGTACTTGTGAGGAGTATTGTACTATGTATTATTACATGTTCTCAATCATTATAATATACAAATAGTGTGGGGTTTTCAACTGTATGCTTTCCCCGGGTTACATACTGTGTTAATGTGCGCATGCGATTGATGTTTCATTGTTTTTAATGCTGCTAAATTGATGATCAACGTAGAGGAGGTTATGTATTATGCATGTATTCCACAATAGTGTATAATTGGGATAATCTCTGTGAATAAGTGTCATATTATTCAAAATTTCTACATCCAGAACTTTCTTGGGTGCAACTTGGAAACATCACGAGCGTTGATTTGGTTGTTCTTTGATTGCATGGTTAGCATCGGTCTAGGGTTCCTTTTGGTAACCACCCGCCCTAAGCCTGCCCTCAATCATCCATTCACATTGTTCATCTGGAGAGGCTTTCGCTTTACAAGTTCTTTCGACGACAGCGGCTCCTTGACTCTTCCAACATCCGATATCATTAATAATACTAGATTTCAAGCACCCATTTTGATTTCTCTCCTCCCAGAGGCAGCTACAACTTAGGGAACATGTTCACAGGTATGTTGGTGGCATAATGATTTATTTTACTTCCTATACTACTCTGGTTTTCAGTTCCTGTGGCTGTGTATCTGAAATTAATATTTGTTGTGGTTATTTACAGGTGGTGATCTGTCGCCCAAATTCTTTACCTTGTTTACAAGCTTGGTGCATCGAGGACTCATCGGGGTGGGTAATTTCTTGTGCAAATTTCATTTATTTTCTTTTCTGTTGATTCTGTTTTCCAAACAGGTTAAGTTTGTGTTTTCTGTTGGGTGTGGAGTTTGATTATCTTCTATATTCAAAGGTATCGCCACATAGGACCCCAGTTCGAAATGGGGGCGGCAACGCCGCCCGTAAAATATTCGCTGCAGGGGGGTCCAGGGGGGGCGGCTGCGACCTTTGGGAGCCCCCCCTAGGCGGGGGGTTTCGGGGCAGTGCCCCCGAAGCTAAAAACAGTTTTAAAATTGCCTTGTAAAAGTATAGTAATTTCTAGTCAATCTCGGTCGTTCATTAGGCGGATGATCTGACGGTAGAACTTATGTTTAGTTTAGGGTTTTTTTCCCTAGAAGGAAACCCCTCTCTTTGTATGAGGGTATTGTATTTGAGGCTATGTGATAGATGTGTATTTTGTGAGCGAGAAATAGAGAGGTGAGACTGTGAGAGAAAACAGAGGATATTACAGCAGATTTGCTGTAGGTTGTGTCTCTTCATTTTGCTGGATAATAGAAAGGAAGGACTGGCTGTTCGGGGTGGACGTAGCCCAAACTGGGTGAACCACGTATATCTGTGTCTCTCTTGTTTTGTGCGTTTTCTGTGTTTATATATCTGCAATATTTTATGTGTTCCATTGCTCCGTAATATATAATTTTCTAACAACTGGTATCAGAGCCGAAGGTCTATTTGGCTGATAAACTCGCAGGAAAGAAGGGTTCCTGGTTCGAGTGGGAGCAATGGCGGAAGATGGTAAGTTTAGGGTCGAGAAATTTAACGGCCAAAACTTCTCGCTGTGGAAGATGCAGATGGAAGATATCTGTATCAGAAAGATCTATACCTACCTTTGGGCGGAAAAACAAAGATGCCGACGGGTATGAAAGACGAAGAATGGAACCTTCTCGATAGAAAGGCACTCGGAACAATACGGTTGTGCCTTGCTGCGTCAGTCGCCTTCAACATTTCGAAGGAAACCACGACAGAGGGTTTGATGCAGACGTTGTCGAAACTATATGAAAAACCCTCGGCCTCAAACAAGGTATTTCTTATGAAACGGTTATTTAATATGAATATGTCGGAAGGTGGATCTGTTGCAAACCATTTAAATGATTTTAATACAGTTACAAGTCAGTTAAGTTTTGTAGGGGTAAACTTTGATGATGAAGTTAGAGCTCTGTTATTCTTGTGCTCATTACCAGAAAGTTGGAATGGTTTGGTAATGGCCATTAGTAACTCCGTTTCTGGATCTAGTACTTTAAAGTTTGATGATGTTGTCGGTGCTATCCTTAGCGAGGAAATGCGACGGAAAAGCTCCGGTGAGTCATCGGGAAATGCTTTGAGTGCAGAGTCTAGAGGAAGAAAAATGGAAAGAGGAAAGAGCTCAGGATATCGCAGTAAATCAAGGAAAGGCAGATCCAAGTCCAGATCGGGGATAGTGTGCTGGAAATGTGGAAAGAAAGGACACCTAAAGAAAGACTGTAGATCTCGGAAGGGAAAAGAAGGAGATGCACAACAAGAAAACAATCATGAAGCAAATGTGACAGGTGAGGTGTTACAAGATGCTTTGATTCTTTCTTTCGAAAATATTACTGATTCCTGGGTGGTAGATTCAGGGGCTTCATTCCATGCCACACCTGATAAGAAATACTTTCATGACTATGTTCAAGGAGATTTTGGACAAGTTCGTCTAGGTGATGATAAACCCTGTAAAATCATTGGAATGGGTAAGGTTCTTGTAAAACAGCAGAATGGAAACCAATGGCTATTAAAGGAGGTAAGGCATGTTCCAGATCTAAAGAAAAATCTGATTTCAACAGGGCAGTTAGGCGGTGAAGGTTGTGTGACAACTTTCACAGATAAAGCTTGGAAGGTCACTAAAGGAGCCCTGGTAATAGCAAAAGGCGAAAAGGTTGGTACATTGTATTTATGCAATGGTATTTCTAACTCTGTTAATGCTTTAACTTCCAAAGGAGCAGATGCAGCATTATGGCATCATAGGCTCGGACACATGAGTGAAAAGGGGATGAAGATTCTTCACTCAAGGAATTCATTGCCAGGTTTGAAGAATGTTGATTTGGACTTCTGTGAGAACTGCATTTATGGAAAACAGAAGAGAGTCAGATTTCTCAGAGTTGGGAAAGAAAAGAAGAACAAAAAATTAGAGCTTGTGCATACAGACGTATGGGGACCTGCTCAGGTATCATCTCTCGGTGGCTCTCGTTATTATGTTACTTTTATTGATGATGCAACTAGAAAAACTTGGATTTATTGTATTAAGAATAAATTTGATGTATTTGATACTTTCAAGAAATGGAAAGCTTTGGTTGAGATTGAGACAGGAAAGAAATTGAAGTGTCTTAGATCAAACAATGGAGGTGAATATTGCAGCAAAGAGTTTGATAGGTACTGTTCAGAGCATGGAATTCGCAGAGAGAAGACAGTTCCAAGAACACCACAAGAAAATGTTGTGTCAGAAAGGATGAACAGAACAATCATGGAGCGTGCAAGGTGCATGAGATTGCATGCAGGATTGCCTTTACAGTTTTGGGCAGATGCTGTAGATACTACTGTTTATCTAATAAACAGAGGGCCTTCAAGTTCCTTGGATGGTGGTGTCCCAGAGGAAGCATGGACAGATAAAAAGGTAAACTACTCTATTTTAAAGCCTTTTGGTTGTGAGGCCTTTGTCCATATTGATAAAGAAAATAGAACAAAGCTTGAGGCAAAGTCAAAGAAATGTACCTTTATTGGATATGGTGTTAATGATTTTGGTTATCGCTTATATGATTATGAAAATCACAAAATCATTAGGAGCAGAGATGTAATATTCAATGAAAAGGTCTTGTATAAGAATCAGTTGCAGGAAAAGAAACAGGAAAAGGAAAACAAGGAATACACAGTTCTTGATGAAATCACTGAAAAAGTAAAGGTGCCTGAAAATAATAATAATCAACAACCACAACAACAGCAACCACCACAACAACAACAGGCACCCCAAACACCTGAAAGTGGTGTTAGAAGATCTACCAGGATAAGTAGACCCCCTGAACGATACTCTCCTTCATTATATTATTTATTGTTGACTGATTCCGGTGAACCCGAATGTTATGAAGAAGCAATGCAGGTTGAAAGCAGGAAGAAGTGGGAGGTAGCCATGGAAGAAGAGATGGACTCCTTAATGCATAACCAGACTTGGGATTTAGTCAGGTTGCCTGTAGGAAAAACTACATTGAAGAATAAATGGGTTTACAGGCTGAAGGAAGAAGATGGAGGAAAACAGAGGTATAAAGCTAGACTTGTGGTGAAGGGGTTTGCACAGAAGAAAGGTATTGATTTTGATGAAATATTTTCTCCTGTTGTTAAAATGACTTCAATCAGAACTATTTTAAGTCTTGTAGCAGCTGAAGATTTGCATCTTGAGCAGTTAGATGTAAAGACAACCTTTCTCCATGGGGATTTGGAGGAAGAGATATATATGCAGCAGCCACAAGGATATGAGGTGAAAGGGAAGGAGAAACTAGTGTGCAGGTTGAAGAAGAGCTTGTATGGCTTAAAACAGGCTCCAAGGCAGTGGTATCTAAAATTTGACAAGTTTATGTCTGAACAAGGTTATACTAGATGTCACTCTGATCATTGTGTTTATTTGAAAAAGCAAAATGATGGCAGCTATATTATATTGTTATTGTATGTAGATGACATGCTTGTTGCAGGATCTAACATGCAGGAAATAAATGTGCTCAAAAGAAAATTGGCAAATTCATTTGCAATGAAGGATTTGGGAGCTGCAAAACAAATCCTTGGTATGAGAATAACTAGAGACTGAAAAAATCGTAAATTAACATTGTCTCAGAATGAGTACATACAAAAGGTGTTGAAAAGATTTAACATGCACAATGCAAAACCAGTTAGTACACCTTTTGCTAGCCATTTCAAACTTAGCAAGGAAATGTGCCCAAAGACCCAAGAAGACATGGATTATATGTCTAAAGTTCCATATGCATCAGCAGTTGGAAGCTTAATGTATGCAATGGTCTGCACAAGGCCTGATATTGCACATGCAGTGGGAGTTGTAAGCAGGTACATGAACAATCCAGGAAAGGAACATTGGATGGCAGTGAAATGGATTCTCAGATATTTGAAAGGTACCACAAATCAAGCATTATGCTTTGGTGGTTCAAACATCTGCCTACAAGGATATTTTGATGCAGATATGGCAGGTGACAGAGATAACAGGAGGAGCACTACAGGATATGTATTTACTGTTGGAGGAACAACTGTCAGTTGGGTTTCAAAAATCCAAAGTGTTGTTGCACTTTCAACAACAGAAGCAGAGTATGTTGCTGCTACAGAGGCTAGTAAAGAAATGATTTCGTTACAAAGGTTTATTGAATTGGGTGGGTGAATTGGGTAAGGCGCATGATATGGGCACGTTATACAGTGATAGCCAAAGTGCCATTCATCTTGCAAAGAACTCAGCATTTTATTCCAGGACTAAACACATACAGCTCAAGTACCATTTCATACGATCAGTGTTGGAAGATGGAGAGTTGAAGCTGGAAAAGATACACACTAGCCAGAATCCTGCAGATATGCTAACAAAAGTTGTAACCAGGGAGAAACTGAGAATATGCTCAGTTTCAGTTGGTCTTCAAGGATGACGATGAAGATGAGAAATAGCCAGGTCCAAAGAGGAGTCATTGTCCAGCAAATGGAGCAGCGGTGGAGTTAATACAATCAGTCTCCAAGTGGGAGATTGTTGGGTGTGGAGCTTGATTATCTTCTATATTCAAAGGTATCGCCACATAGGACCCCAGTTCGAAATGGGGGCGGCAACGCCGCCCGTAAAATATTCGCTGCAGGGGGGGTCCAGGGGGGGCGGCTGTGACCTTTGGGAGCCCCCCCCCCTGGCGGGGGGTTTCGGGGGCAGCGGCCCCGAAGCTAAAAACAACTGTAAAATTGCCTTGTAAAAGTATAGTAATTTCTAGTCAATCTGGGCCGTTCATTAGGCGGATGATCTGACGGTAGAACTTATGTTTAGTTTAGGGTTTTTTGCCCTAGAAGGCAACCCCTCTCTTTGTATGAGGGTATTGTATTTGAGGCTATGTGATAGATGTGTATTTTGTGAGCGAGAAACAAAGAGGTGAGACTGTGAGAGAAAACAGAGGATATTACAGCGGATTTGCTGTAGGTTGTGTCTCTTCATTTTGTTGGATAATAGAAAGGAAGAACTGGCTGTTCGGGGTGGACGTAGCCCAAACTGGGTGAACCACATATATCTGTGTCTCTCTTGTTTTGTGTGTTTTCTGTGTTTATATTTCTGCAATATTTTATGTGTTCCATTGCTCCGTAATATATAATTTTCTAACATTTTATGGCCGCCCTGGCAGGTTACCTTATGACTCAGCATGGAGTTTAGCGGACTCCAACCACTTATTCCACTGTCATAGCTTCAGGGACGACATCACATGTGCACTTCTGGCTGTTGGGGTGTAGTTTAATGCCAAGGATTATCGTCGTATTGAAAAATCAATGGTTCTTGTTGTTATTCCAAATACTTAGATTATGGTGTTGTAGCTTAGGGTATTTCCATTAGGTGTGAATAGTCTGTTTTGTTTTAAGGAAGGCGATAGCTTCCCAACTATAGTTTTTGTAATTCCATTAAGATCTTGCCCAATTTCTTGTTTGCTATTCATTAACTATGAAGGTTAGGCCCTAATGGGCTCTTGGTACATTGAAAGTTTATGATTCTTGTGAACAGATGATTTCTTCAGTTTTGATATTCAAAATTATGGTAATATTATAGCGGCGGAGTTTGGAACTGAATTCTTTAGTTATAGTCCATGCAACCTTGTTACAGTATTTTACTTCTTGTATTTATTTGATGATTAAATCCATATACAATGGTCATCTATGCAGGTTCAGGGTTTAGTTTTTCTCCTTTCCCATTTGTTTAAATTGCATTCGGTTATCCAGTTTAGACTTGTCAAGACCAATCACTGTTAAATTAACTCGTATATTTAGATTTTGACCCCTCTAGAACTGCCTCTCTAATACCCTTTGGGTGTTTCTAGAGGGAAATCTGAGTATTTTTCACTTTCCTTCCAGTTCTCCCGACCCTCATGGTTGTCAAATTAATTTCTACAGGTAAAAGATTGAATATTAAATGTAGGTTTGTTATGCTTCTATCAGTTGTGTTCGTTTGAACAGTTAATAGATTTGAATCCTAGCTTCTACAAGTTCTCACAGTGTAACACATAATTATTCAAACTATGTTTGAATGACTTCTATTAAGCAAGTTTTCCAGTTATTTGCATGGCTCAAAATATTAGCAGTGCAGATTTAATATGAATATTTGTTAATGTGATAATAACCAAACCTTCTGAATTCAACAGGGTTATTTATGTCCTGATCCTCCCCTCACACTTCTTCGTTTAGAACAACTTTTCTTTTCTGTAGCAATTACTGATTCACTGGCATCAGGACCTTTCCTCGGTTCAGCCTAGAATCCGTTAATTCACAGATCAAGTCTGAATATAGAGTTCCACTGGCTTTAGAGTTCGACAGCCTACATGTTAAAAGTACCTGTAGATTCACAAGGGTTTCCAACCCTGACTATTATTGTTGATTCTGTATTATTTTGGGTAATGACCATATGACCCCAATACAATTTTTCCTTCACATAATTACTGTGATGAATTTATTTCAATATATTATATATGCAAGTTTTGGGTTTAGTTCTTTTGTTCAGTTTGTTAGTATGTGATTGATTACACCAACATTGAAGGTTAAGACTATCTACTAGTGAATAAATCATGTTCCTTCAGGGTTAATCCCTTTGGAGTCGCCTCTCCATTACCATTTTCTTGTAGTTTTCGAGAGGGAAATCCAAGGGTTTCACTGACTCCTTCCTGGTGTCTTAATCCTCGCGGCATGTCAAGTAAATTCTTTCCAAGAACACAGGAAGAAGGTCAAGTAAAGCTTGTATTGTCTTATTATGCTTCTATCAATGTTGTGTTCTAAACTCAACCCTCAATTTTTTTTGTAAATAGTCACATTAAATGCAGTTTCCATTTAATTACGTTCGGTTGACTTCTGTTTAGCAACCTCTCATTTTATTGTGCAGAGTTTCCACTCGTGGGCAATGAGAATATCTATAGTGGTGAATTGTTTAGGTAATACTGATAAACTCTCTTTATGCTGTAACACATTTTCCTACTATGACTTGCACCCCAACATGGAAATTCCTGTTTTCTGCAGTACATGAGTTATTTGTGATGGTATGGCTTGATTAGCCTTCTGGTGACTACAGTTTTTCCCCTACAATACCGTATATTTTTCTTTAATGATATTTTAGTGGTCTGGTTAGCAGAAGTTTCTACAGCATAAACATATATCTACTTCTTAACCTTTCTTCGTCAAGAAAATTTACACATGAGTACAACACTACCATCCTACATTCACAAGGGTTGTTAGCTGTTATGACCAATCTCACACCTTCCTCCGCTAAGGGTTATTCCCTTCGATGATTTTTCTATTTTTGTACCTATAGTTTAAATAAAAAACAACGTAAAAACATTTCGTTCCGTTGTTGTAATTTGTGAAAAAAGAAAACTCTCTGAACTATTTATACTCCAAAAGACTTCTTTTTCTTTGTAGTCAACATTTTTTTCCTTCTTTCAGTATATTCACATTTTCCTATTTTATTTTCTTGAAAAAAACTTTATGTGGATTCTTTGCAGGAAAAGACATTCTTCTTTGAAGCAAATAATGTTATTTTCATAAAATATAGATTTTCCAACAAATAATTCTTTTTCTTCAAATTAACATATGACGGTTCCCTTTTGTTAAAAAAAATTATAATCTATAAAATGTTTGCCGATTTTTTTTTCCTATAGGCAAATAATCTATTTTAAGAGGAAATTAATTTTTTTTCTCTGTGGATATTTTTGCAAAGAAAATAATTTTTTTTTTCAAGTAGATGTTTCAATTTCTATGCTCGAATGATGTAAATTTCTACGAGGATCTGTTGTTTTCTCTTTAAATTGGGTTTTTTTTTTTTTAAGTTTTTCTTATGGTAAAAATATTGTCTGAACAAATCTTTGTTTGTTTCCATGCTTTCAAAAGATCCAAATAATCTATAAGAAAGGGCCAGTAATCTATTATGTTAAACAATTTTCTTTTACTAAAATATTTAGGCCTTTGTAATTATTTTGATTTACTTAAATATTCAAACATTGTTATAACTAGCACAACCACATTTACCAATGTGATTGATAAACACCGATAGGCGTATATGAAACATATATACAACCACATTTTCCAATGTGGTTGATATACGCTGATAAGCTTATATCAACCACATTAATAATTATTATGGGTTTTTTTTTTAACACCAACTATTTAGGATTATTAATAACTATATAAATATTGACAACTAGATATATATATATATATATATATATATATATATAAACACCTAATATATATTAATTAATAATAAAATAGCTCATAATAATATTATATTATCATTATATTATTATAATAATATAATAATTCTTGATGATGAACCACACTTGTTGGTTTGAAATGCGTTGGCCAAAAAATTCTCTCATATGATTTTTACCGAAAGACTTTGTTTAATTCATTATGGATAACAGAAGCTTGAATATAGAAATATATAATATATTATTATATTATAATAATAATAATAATAATAATTAATAATATATTATTATAATATTATAATATTATAATATCATTATATTATTATAATAATATACAAATATAACTACTATTATAATAATAATATAATTAATATTATTATAATATATTATTATAATAATAACATTAAAACCCACAATTATTTATGATAATTAATAACTATATAAATAATAACAACTATATTCTTATATATTTATGATTATTATATTAATATTATTATAATAATATAAACTCATATTATTATTATTATTATTATTAGGCTCTAGTATTTTTAATATTTATCTTAAGGTTTGTATACATTGGGTTTATAATATTAGTCCCTTTTGTTTATTATTACCCAAGGGATTATGAACAAACAGGAATAATATTAAACAAAAAGGACTAATATTATAAACCCAAGGAACTAATAAACCCAACTGTTTAATATTATAAGCCTAAGGAATTAGTGAACCCAACGGATAAATATTAAAAACCTAAGGTATCAAGAAGCACAAGGAATTGATATTACAAACACAAGAGATTAATAAAGATGACCATGATTGATATTATAAACCTAAGTTAATAATAAACCCAAAGGATTAATACTAAAACCCCAAGGGATTATGAACCCAAGGAAATAATATTAAACCCAAGGGACTAATATTATAAACCCAACATTGGTAAACCCTAATATAAATATTAGAAAGACTAAAATAAACATGGTTTATTTTCATGGTGAGAGAATCCTTGTCACAATGTGACATTCAACCATGGTTGTCTATGATTGACAATGGTTGACCATGATCGATATTATAAACCTAAGGGAATAATAAACCCAAGGGATTGATATTATAAACCCTAAGGAATAATAAAACTAAGGGATTAATACGAAAACCCCGAGGGATTATGAACCCAAGGGAATAATATTAAACCCGTGGGACTAATATTATAAACCCAACATTGTTAAACCCAAATATAAACACTACAAACACTAAAATAAACATGTTTTATTTTGATGGTGAGACAATCGTTGTCACAATGCGACATTCAAACATGGTTGACCATGGTTTGCTATGATTGACAATGGTTGACCATGATTGATATTCTAAACCCAAAGGAATAATAAAACGAAGGGATTAATACTAAAACCCCAAGGGATTATGAACCAAAGGGAATAATATTAAACCCATGGGACTAATATTATAAACCCAACATTGGTAAACCCAAATATCAATACTACAAACACTAAAATAAACATAGTTTATTTTAATGGTGAGAGACTAAAATAAACATGGTTTATTTTCATGGTGAGAGAATCCTTGTCACAATGTGACATTCAACCATGGTTGACCATGGTTGTCTATGATTGACAATGGTTGACCATGATCGATATTATAAACCTAAGGGAATAATAAACCCAAGGGATTGATATTATAAACCCCAAGGAATAATAAAACTAAGGGATTAATACGAAAACCCTAGGGGATTATGAACCCAATGGAATAATATTAAACCCATGGGACTAATATTATAAACCCAACATTGTTAAACCCAAATATAAACACTACAAACACTAAAATAAACATGGTCTATTTTGATGGTGAGACAATTGTTGTCACGGTGCGACATTCAAACATGGTTGACCATGGTTTGCTATGATTGACAATGGTTGACCATGATTGATATTCTAAACTCAAAGGAATAATAAAACGAAGGGATTAATACTAACTAAACCCAAAGGAATAATAAAATGAAGGGATTAATACTAAAATTGCAAGAGATTATGAACCAAAGGGAATAATATTAAATCTATGAGACTAATATTATAAACCCAACATTGGTAAACCCAAATATCAATACTACAAACACTAAAATAAACATAGTTTATTTTAATGGTGAGACAATCCTTGTCACAATGCGACATTCAAACATGGCTACGATTTATATCATAAACCTAAGGGAATAAAAAACCCAAAGTTTTGATATTATAAACCCAAATGAATAATAAACCCAAGGGATTAATACTAAAACCCCAAGGGATTATGAACCCAAGGGAATAATATTAAGCCCAAGGGACTAATATTATAAACCCAACATTCATAAACCCAAATATAAATATTACAAACACTAAAATAAACATGGTTTATTTTCATGGTGAGGCAATCTTTGTCAAAATAAGACATTCAACCAAAGGACTAATATTATAAACCCAACATTGGTAAACCCTAATACAAATACTACAAATACTAAAATAAACATGGTTTATTTTGATGGTGAGACAATTCTTGTCACAATGCGACATTCAACCATGGTTGACGATGTTTGGCTATGATTGAAAATGGTTTACCATGATTGATATTATAAACCAAAGGGAATAATAAACCCAAGGGATTGATATTATAAACCCAAATGAATAATAAACCCAAGGGATTAATACTAAAACCCAAGGGATTATGAACCCAAGGGAATAATATTAAACCCATGGGACTAATATTATAAACCAAACATTGGTAAAGGCAAATATCAATACTACAAACACTAAAATAAACATAGTTTATTTTGATGGTGAGACAATCCTTGTCACAATGTGACATTCAAATGTGGTTCACCATGTTTGGCTACGATTTATATTATAAACCTAAGGGAATAAAAAACCCAAAGTTTTGATATTATAAACCCAAATGAATAATAAACCCAAGGGATTAATACTAAAACCCCAAGGGATTATGAACCCAAGGGAATAATATTAAGCCCAAGGGACTAATATTATAAACCCAATATTCGTAAATCCAAATATAAATATTACAAACATTAAAATAAACATGTTTTATTTTCATGGTGAGACAATCTTTGTCAAAATGTGACATTCAATCATGGGACTAATATTATAAACCCAACATTGGTAGACCCAAATATAAATATTACAAACACTAAAATAAACATGGTTTATTTTGATGGTGAGACAATTCTTGTCACAATGTGACATTCAACCATGGTTGACCATGTTTGGCTATGATTGACAATGGTTTACAATGATTGATATTATAAACCAAAGGGAATAATAAACCCAAGGGATTGATATTATAAACCCAAATGAATAATAAACCCAAGGGATTAATACTAAAACCCAAGGGATTATGAACCCAAGGGAATAATATTAAACCCAAGGGACTAATATTATAAACCCAACATTCGTAAAACCAAATATAAATATTACAAAGTCTAAAATAAACATGATTTATTTTCATGGTGAGACAATCCTTGTCACAATGTGACATTCAACCATGGTTGACCATGATTGATATTATAAACCTTGTTGGAATAATAAACCCAAGGGATTGATATTAAACCCAAATGAATAATAAACCCAAGGGATTAATACTAAAACCCCAAGGGATTATGAACCCAAGGGAATAATATTAAACCCAAGGGCCTAATATTATAGACCCAACAATCGTAAACCCAAATGTAAATATTACAAAGACCAAAATAAACATGATTTATTTTCATGGTGAGACAATATTTGTCAAAATGGGACATTCAACCATGGGACTAATATGGTAAACCCAAATATAAATATTACAAACACTAAAATAAACATGGTTTATTTTCTTCTAGTAAAAATATTGTCTGAACAAATCTTTGTTTCCATGCTTTCAAAAGATCCAAATAATCTATAAGAAAGAGCCAGTAATCCATTATGTTTCAAGTAAACAATTTTTATTTACTAAATATTTAGGCTTTTGTAATTATTTTGATTTACTTAAATATTCAAACATTGTTATAAAAACGTCTTTTTGTATATTGAAAAAATTAATATGGCCTTACACATTTTTTTATTTAATTTTATATTTTTATATAGTAAATGATTATTATAATTACTTTATTTAATTCTTTTCCCTTTCTCTTTCAATTTCTTAACATTTTGCACCGCCCCTCTGTTCGTAATTGATGGCAGGGACAACGGTAACTGAATTGGGGAAAGTAAATGGGTAGTGTTCCTTTCATTGTGAAAGCTCCTGAGCAAAACCCCTTTGTCGGGTTACTTCCAGTCGTTGTCCCAACAAGTCTTTATTTGCAGTTATGGTGTTTCCCCGGTAATAATTGATAATAATTTATGCACACACTCAGTTTAGCTTTGAAAGTGCATTAAATTTTAGGCTGCAATTCTTGTGGTCGAGAATGTTATTTTTCTTGTACACCTTGTCTACAAAGGGACAAACTTCCTCCCTATAGGGCCCAACTTCCTGATTTTGTTTGTAATTTAAGTTTTTGGGTTGCTACACCGCAAACCCTTATATGGTTTTCAATTTGCTACAGTTTTGTGTGTCTGCAAGATTTTCGTTGATATTAAAATTTAGTTTTGTATCTCCATAGGAACTAATACATATGGAAAACATATATTGGGAGGTTTCTTCTTAATTTCAACGCTTTGTGTTTAGAAAAATATTGTAAGTTTTTGTTTATGAAATGTTTTACTCGTACAACTTGGATTGCAGCCTATGACGATATCACCTCATAGTTAATACTATCATTTGGATTTCGTTTACTGTTATTATTTACAACACATGCTATAATCAATACCATTCAAGTATTCAACTATTGTTGGATCTAAGCTTCTATAGTTCACCAACTCGTGTTATATCTTTAATTAAAACTTTACATAGGAATTACATGGCAATTCATACTTTCAATACAAAATGTCGTTAAATTGTCTTACTCGTTTGAAGAGAGACGACCACTCTAGTATTCCTATGCAACTCTAGTATTCCTCTACAACGCCAAGTTTACGAAGCACACCCCACCCACACAATTCTATTGCAACAACAAAGTCCAAGAAACAACAACACAACAAGCCAAGCTTCCATAAAATATGAAATTCCGCAAGCATGCAAGTGGTCTTAGCATCCACGATGATGGCAATTGTTTTGCAATCCACCCCCACCCGACCCGTTTTAGCATCCACTTCTAGAAACAATAATCAGTAAAGACTTGTACAAGTAGTTATCTCACAAATGCAGAAGAGTGGCACAAAATGTTTTTTTCAAATTATCTATTCTAGCAATAACCTTTCCTTTCATTAACCTTTAGGATTTTTTTTTTAACTTTTAATAACTTTTACCAAGTATAATTATTTTGGTGATTTTATAATTAGTTTTTCCATACAATTAAACAAATTAAAATATCTAAAAATAAAGGAGTTTTTTTATTCATTATAAATTAGATTTCAATTTTCAATTCTAACCATGGTGAATTGTAATGAAATTTATAGACTATTGTAATATGGAGATTTTTTATTTTATTTTTTGACTATGTTTGTGTTTCATTTCTAAATTATAAAAGTGAAGTTAACTTTTACGAAATATTCATCAACTAAATTTTACAACGTGTTAACACTCGTTATAAATTATAAAAGTGAAATTAACTTTTACGAAATATTCATCAACTAACTTTTGCAACGTATTAACACCGGGGCAACACTTCCAAAGTCAATCTTTCCACGTGTTTCCTCATTTGCTTTTCCCTTTTGGCAACCGTTGATTAAACACTCAGACCAAGAATATGCTTGGCATATTTAGACCAAGAATATGCTTGGCATATTCGCTTATCATCAAATCCGTCCGTGGATTATCAATAAAAAAATAAAAGTCAACCAACCCTCTTCCACCGAAATTTCACATATATACGATTCAACCAACCCTCTTCCATCAAAAGTTCTTGACATAGTCAGTCGATTATCAATAAAAAACAAAATTCAACCAACCCTCTTCCACCGAAAGTTCACATATATATGAGTCAACCAACCCTATTCCACCAAAAATTGACATATATAGGCTTGGCATATTTGCTCGTCATCAAATCCGTCGATTATCAATAAAAAAGCAAAGTCAACCAACCCTTTTCCACCGAAAGTTCACATACATATATATATGAGTCAACCAACCCTATTCCACCAAAAGTTCACATATATAGGCCTATCAGTGAAAATTTTGAATATTTTTAAGATAAAAATTAATACTTATGAATTTATAGGTAGATTTGGTATTGGTCAATTCCCAAAACACCATGTGATGAAAGAGTCGGTTACTAATGTGATACTAAGAAGGTTGAAGATGAAAAACACTTTCTCTTACACTGTTAATCTTATACTCACATTCGATCTAATTTTCAAAATATTTGTCACAATACTGACCTTATTGATATTTTAATTAAACAAAACCATGGTGATTTCGGAATACTTCTCTCACTTTTTTTTAAGCATAAAAATAAAAGTCTAAACAAATTTGATTAACCTCTTACCCTTCTAAAATTCAATAAACCATATAAATTTTAATAAACATTAAACACTATCAATATATTAAAACATTTATTATATATAAACCCTTTATAAATCAGATTTCATTTTTATTATAATCGTATACCCCAATATAATAAAACATAATAATATTTAATTAATATATTTATAATTTTTTAAAATTTAAATTAAAAAATTATATAATTTATTTTAAAACTAATCATTCTCTCTGCCATCTTTACATTTTGAAATAAGAATCTAAATCAAAACTTATTTAAACTTATATTACTTACTTTTCCTGCAAATTATTATGTTCTTTAGTTGTCAATGAAATATAAATTCACATTAATGACTAAATGGAACTAGATTGTGCCCACATGGACAATCTGCACTGAATTCAATAAGTGAATTTTTTTAAGTTGGAAACACATTGTTAGAAGTCCCTCGCTGCAAGCTGGAGTGCTGAAGCTAAAGTAGCATGGTGGATTATATAAAGGTTTCTACCATTAACTTGTTTGATTATAATACAAAATTGTTTAACTAATAAGAAATAGGTATTGTTTCTATATTTATGAAGGAATAATTGTAGGTAATATATTTTTGGAAGAAAATATTTATGGACTTTCTTTTATTTCAAGGATTGTATCAAACTTTATTTTTTTTAAGTGTTTATGGCAAAGTTAATAACAAGATTCAAATTTATTATAATAATATGTTTATTAAGACTTCAGCATATTAATTAAAGAGATAATGAAGAAGATTATATCTCTCTTCTCACCTCCTTAAATTAAACTCAATTAAATTTATAATATTTTTTTTAAAAACAATTAGAAAATGATTAAAATATTATTAAATCAATAAAAATAAGTTTAAAATATTTTTTCTTCGTAAGTTAAGATTCATGTATCACCTCAAAATATCATGCAAGAACATACATCCAACAAACTTCATCATCATGTCATACAGTAGGTGGTCTCAATCTATCTAGTGGAAAATCAAATATTTTTGACCATTTACCAATAGAGTAATTAACCCAAAATTTAAAGAGTATCAACAATTCTAACATCACTAAAGTGTGTACAATAGCATTATAAACATAAAAACTTAACATAAACATTTAGTCTCAAGAATCTGACAAGGTGATTGATCCATTAATTGTTGTGGATATTCCAATGGATAGTTCATCACCACATGTTTGATAATATTATATTTAAAATTTGAAATTCTACAATATTACAATTTTTATTACATTTATGGATTTATTGTTAATAATGCACGCATGCGAATGAAAATTATGTAAAATATAGAGAACAAGATATAAAATCTCACACACACATTTGACACACCATATACTCTGGGAAACTCTTTTGGGAGAAAAAATTAGTTGGAAGGTGAGGTCACTTCAATCTCTTTCTTTGAATGAAAATATGGTTGTGAGTGCAAAGAAGTACTACCTATGGCCCATGGGTTGCTACAATGCACAAATCCTCCATATCTACTCTACCTCTTATCCCTATTCGCTATTTTTGCTCAATTATGGAACGAATGCACTCGAAAAAATGAAACCCTTTTTCCTCTTAGTGGCATGGTTATAATACAACCCGATAGCCTACTAGTGGTTAGGTTTGACTACCTCAACTCTTAACCAGAGTTATAATATAGAATCTTCTAGAGTCTTCTACATCATAATAACATGGCTAACCCATTTTTCATGAATAATGGGGGTTGACGTGACATCATCTCGAACTATGGTGGTGAAAATAGGAAGGTCAACTTTTGAGTGGCATAACTTTTGCTTATAGGCTCTGATTGGCATGATTCTTGTGTCATTGGAAAGGTCTCTATGTGTATAACAAAAAAACAAAAAAAAACAAAAAATACACAATATAGAGGAAAAATTTTACCCCCAAAAATTGTCATTCGATGCCTCAAAATGCTCCTGGAAGGTTTTAGACCTTGTTTTTCCAAATTGGGCCCCACCGATAAAAAAGGTTCCGTGAGCTTATTCCTCCACATTTTCCACTCTAAAAGCATTGAGATAGATGAAAAATAATATAATGATCTAATCTAAATCAGTGATGTGAGTTGGATCTCTAGCACTGGAAACTAGAAGGGCAAGTGGTATAGGTCCACACTGAAAATGGAGCTCAATGTGTGCCAACATAAAGTTAATCCTCTATAAAAATATATGTTGGTTAAGATGGACTCTTTTGACATATGCCAAGCTTGTAAAAGCATTATAATTTTCCGCTTGTTTATCCTTCAACACCTTCCCCAATAAGGTCTTTATCTGCCAATATAAAGCAAAGGTTGAGAGATAGTGTTTCCTTCTTCTTTGGATGGTCCCTGACTCAAGAATCCATGGTGATATATCCTCCATAATTTCAAAATATAATAGAGCTTGTATTCCTCAAAAATAAAATTTCACTCTAAGTTTTGTAGAGCCTCTAACTTACAACTCATCATCCACTATTACCTACTGTTTTTCATCACTTACCTCTCTCTTTTGCCTCATTTTCATTGTAAAACCACCCAGATCATTACATTATATGTCATTAAGCATGATCAAGTGAGCTTTGCTAATGTGTGACTGTTTTGTTTAGATTTTGACATATTTACAGGCATTCCGCAGCCATCTGCTGATTCCGCAGCCATCTGATGATCCCGCAACCTTTTTGTTAATCTCAAGGTTCCACGTGTCATTTTGCCAAATGAGCCACATGGGCACTTAGGAATCAAGGTGCTCGAGGTTCCTGTGCTATTTGTTCAGCCATCCACGTCATCTGTACCTCCGGTCAACAAGGGTCAAGTTACGGTCAACAAAGGCAGCTTAACGGTGATACGTAAGCTGTTGGGTCACGTCAGTTCAAACGATGACTTGTCCATGTTACGCGGGTTTTGGGGGACACAATCCAACTCTGGATTCAATGCCCATAACGACCAGAACCTCTAGCTCATCCACGCAGGCTTATGACGTGTTATTGAACCTTAATTACACATGACAGTTAGTTTATTTTTCAGTTTTAGCTATACGCATTAGGCCATCTTTCAGATGCCTATAAAAACTTGTGTCTGCGTACGCTTATGTTACTTTTTAGTTGCTGTGTTTTTATGAACTCGTTATCATTTTAGTGCATTCCAAAACTCTGTTTTAATAGTGCTGTTCTAGCACTCTTGACTGTAATTTTCTGCACATGGAGTAATAGAAGCAGTGTTGTTCTGAAGTTTTCAATACCTTGAGTCTTCTTTGGCATATATGAATGGAGGGCCCCTGTTCATGTTAGCCTTGTATAGTATTTTATGATCAGCATTTCCTTATTTTCCATTCAGCATTTCCTTTTCTTGAAACATGTACAGCTTGATTTATTTTCATGTTATTTCATTTCTGGCCTTTATTTTAAGCTGATCAACATTGTTCTTTTGCAGGTTTTTAACCCGGGATTGCTTGTGTGTTGTGTATTTGCTTTATATCTAGTGGTAGTTTCATTTGACAGATTCTAAGTTGCTGTCTTTACTTTATTTTCATAGCTGGTTTTTAGTTTTATTTCTCAAAAGTTGTCTGCTAACATATGAATGGTCTCTTTATTATAAATTGTCTATCTTTTAGAGATCAGAATACTAATAACTTGCAGCTGGCTTTGGGTACTTTTTAGACTAATCTTTAACTACTTTCTAATCGTGTCTTACACAGTACTATGTGTTAGAGGCAGAGAGTTAGAAAGAGCAAAACATTACAACTAGTCTTTAAAGTAGATTTTTCTCATTTTTTTATCATTTCTTAGACTTATCTTTAGCTACTTCCTAATCGTGTCTTACACAGTACTATGTGTTAGAGGCAGAGAGTTAGGAAGAGATAAACATTATCATTGGTCTTTTAAGTGATTTTCTTACCTTTTATTTGCAGCAGCATGAATGGTGTCTAATGCCATTAGAAAGTGGTTCTTTGCTTTCAGTTCATTTTGATTTATTTATTTCTTTCAAGCTTTTCCTTTTCAGCAAGTAGTTAGAAACCACTAATCACACACTCTCACTCATCTAGAATTCACCTTACACACACTTTCACTCATCTGTTTATAATCATCACTCCATCTTAGGAAGATAAAATTAACCACAAACAACACCCCCAAACGACAAAAAGACTCTAAGAGGTTGCTTAAGTACATATAGTACACCTTCACTTCATCAGCTTACGAGCCCCGGTTTGACAATTAATGACATCAATTTAGGAACACTAAATTGACTAAACATTTTGGCGCCGTTGCCGGGGAAGTGAAATTAAGTAGCCATATTCTTAGAAAAAAAAAAACATAAAAATTTCAAGGAAAGAAGTTGATAACCTATCAAAGTATGCTCTCCTCTTGCACTTCAAAGTGATCTGGAGGATCATAAAAGAGAAAGTTATTGATTTAGTAGTTTCTTGAGTATGCTCTCTTCTTGCACCTAGAGTGACCTGGAAGATCAGAAAAAGAACTATTAACTTGACTTGAAGAAAAATAAAAAATGACATGCATAGAGCTAGAGATTCTAGGGGAAGGTTTTTAGCTAGAGCTCGAAGTTCAATTTTTACAAGTCCATCTGCTTCAAGGGATAGACAAGAGACACCTCCCTTATCTCCAACCGAAACTCCTAGTCCTAGAATTCCTGGAATTCAAGAGCCAAGAGTTGACTCTCCTACACCTTCTATTGAGTTTGAACCAGGAAGAGACTCTTCTCTTTCTCCTACAGGAAGACCAATTGTAATTGAGGAAGTAGAATCACCTGAAGAAGAAGGAGAAATCTCTTCTCATTCACCCTTTGTAGAGGAACCAGAAGATTTTGAAATCCCTAGGAGAATCATCATGGCAGAGGAAGAAGGAGGTGGTAGAGGTAGAGGTAGAGGAGGAGGAGGAAATAACAATAATAATGGAGGAGGTAGAGGTCCCATTGGAGGAGGAAATAGAGATGGGGATAATTCATTTGGGTTTCCCATTGTTAATGAGGATTCCCGAGCTACTATGAAAAACATATCACCGTCTGTCCTCCCTAACTTCCATGGGTTAAGGACTGAGGACCCTGAAACATTCTTATTTGAGTTTGAAGTTGTGTGTCGAACTTATGACTATCTGGATGATACTCAGAAACTCAAATTGTTCCCCTCAACATTAAAAGATCAAGCTTTGAAATGGTTCATGGGGTTACTTACTCAATCCATTAGGACTTGGGATGAAATGAAACAAACCTTTTTGGATAGGTATTTGGACTATTGTATGCCTACTAATCACAAGGACGAGGTATTTAAAATGATGCAAAGAGAAGATGAGAGCTTAGAAGATTTACTTGAAAGATTTCAATATAACTTGAAAAGAGCAAAAATGAGTAGCTTGGATGAAGAGACCTTAAAAGCCCTCTTATTAAAAGCCATTAGGGATGAATGGATAGATATCTTAAACATGATGGGGAAAGGGGATATTTCTCAACTTTCACTCAATGATATAGCAGAACTTTGTATCCATCTCTCAAGGGGCAAATCAAAAACTCAAAAAGGGCCTAGAGATCCCTCTCTCCTTAGGGCAAATAAATCTGCAACAGGATCAGTGAGTAGGGCTGAAATCGGCAGTATGCTTGATGAATTTAAAACTGACATCTTAGGGAGTCTTAGTGAACAACTTGATACCCTTAAGATTCATAATAAACAAAAAGCAGAAGCTGAGGCTTTGGCTATCTTTTGCCCGAAGTGTAGAAAGAAGAATGCTTTAAGGGAATGCCCCTTAGATGCACACGTTGTAGAAACATGTGTAATTTGCTCAGAAACTCATGAGACCAAGGATTGTCCTTCAATTCCTGGCCTCAAGGCAGTCTTTCAAGAGGATCCAGATACACTTGAATCTCTCTGTTTTATTGCAAGGAGACCTTGGCAAGGACAACAGAATCAAGGGTTTAACAACTCTATGAATTCTCAATCCCAACCAAATTGGAATCCTTGGCAACAACCTTGGCCTCAACCTCAAAATGCTTTTCAAGCATGGATGCAAAGCATGCAAAATCCTTATGCGAGACTTGCTCAATTCTATCAATATCCTCCATCATTTCAGAATCAGCAAGCTCCACAACTTCCAAATCAAGGTCAACAACTATCATTGCCATACCCTCAACAACAACAACCTCCTCCACAAAATCAAAATTCTCAACTCTCCCAGCAGAAATCAAATCAACTTCCCTCTCAGCCATTACCAAATCCGAATAATAGGAACCCTCAAAATGCTTACATGATGGAAGGTCAACCATTCCCTACCTATATGGTTGTTCCTCTCAATGAAGTACAACTTAGATCAGGTAGAATCCTAGATCAACCTTCTACAAGTATTCAACAACCAAGCATTTCTGAGGAAGAATCTCTCAAAGTCAATAAAGGTTCTGAAGTATCACTTCAAAACCAAAATATCCAAAAAGAAAAAGAAAAAGAATCAACCTCTACAACTCCCATAGTTGAGCAACCTACATCTTTAGCTACACCTCCTTTTCCTGAAAGGTTACAAATTGACAAAGGAGTGGAAAAGCAAATTTGGTTGCCTGACTATAGCTTTCTAGATGAATTGAAGAATGTCTGTATCAAGATCCCCTTGTTACAAGCCATTAAGGAAATTCCCATTCTAGCAAAGACAATAAAGGAGTTGAGTTTGAAGAAAACAGTAAAAAGAACCAGAGATACCAAAAGGATACATCTAGTTGGAAAAATTGCAGACATTATGATAGGTAAGATTACCATGCAAAAGTATGTGGATCCCGGTAGTCCTATTGTCAAAACTCATATTAATGGGGTTGAAATCCCAAATACTTTGATTGACTTAGGAGCCGCTATCAACATCATGAGTAGATAGACCATGGATCAGTTAAAGCTTCCTAACCTTCTCTTTACACCTACTTTGCTGCAACTTGCAGATAGATCAATCATTAAACCTGATGGTGTATTGGAAGATATTCCAGTCTCTCTAGATTCTTGGGAATATCCAGTTGATTTTATGATTTTAACTCCCAAGAACAATCTAGGAGGACATCCTCTTATTTTAGGAAGACCTTGGCTGGCCACAGCTGATGCTTTCATAAGTTGTAGGTCTGGGGACATGTATATATCAGATGGTAATTCTACCAAGAAATTCAACTTGTATCCTCCAGCAAAGGCAATAACAGAAATAGGAGAAGATGAATGGGTAGAGGATGAAGATACTATTCAACCTGTTCTAACCATCTCTGAGATTAGTGAGGACAGTCAAATTCTAAATACATTAGAAAATTTTGAAGTATCTTTAGAATATGACTCTGCACATTTTCAGATAGATTCAGACATTGAATATCTCTCCTCTAGACAGATGTCTCTCTTCTCAATGGAAGAGTTTGGCAGTTCTACAGTTGAGATCCTTCCAGGAAAAACATTGAACATTAACAAAAACTTGGGAAGACCACAACAAGAAGAATTAACCAAACTGTTGCAAAAACATTCCACTGCCTTTGCATGGGAATACACTGACATGAAAGGAATCGATCCTAAGACTTGTATTCATCACATCTATATTGAAGAAAACAGCAGACCTATTAGGCAACCACAAAGACGGATGAATCCAAACCTTAGGGAAATCGTGAAAGAAGAACTCCAGAAATTGCTCAAAGTAAACTTCATTTACCCCATTTCAGATAGCCAATGGGTCTCTCCCTTGGTTATAGTGCCCAAAAAGAATGGTAAATGGAGAGTTTGCATTGATTATCGAGAATTGAACAAGGCAACCTTAAAGGATCATTTCCCTCTACCTTTTATCGATCAGGTACTAGACACTTTAGCAGGTAAAAAGTATTTCTCATTCTTGGATGGTTTTAGTGGGTATAATCAAATTCAGGTAGCACCTGAAGATCAAGACAAAACCACATTTACCTGTCCTTGGGGAACTTTTGCCTACCGAGTACTCCCTTTTGGATTGTGCAATGCACCCGCTACATTTCAAAGGGTTGTACTAGGAATCTTTTCAGACCTAATTCATGATTGTGTAGAGGTATACATGGACGATTTCACAGTGTATGGTAATACATTTGAAGAAGCTTTGGAAAACTTGGAAAAAGTACTGGTAAGATGTAAGGAAACAAATCTTTCTTTAAGTCATGAAAAGTGTTTTATGATGTTTACTGAAGGGATTGTTTTAGGACATCATATTTCAGGATATGGGATTAAGGTTGATAGATCCAAAGTCGAGGTCATCTCTAAGTTACCTATTCTGAATTGCCAGAAGGATGTTAGAAGTTTTCTTGGGTTTACTGGGTATTACAGAAGATTTATTGAAAACTTCACTAAGATAGCATCCCCTCTTTTCAAATTGCTTACCAAGGACTGTGAGTTCAAATGGGATCCTGAGTGTCAATCTGCTTTTGAAGCTTTAAAGACTAGAATATCTGAAGCACCCATCTTAAGGGGGCCAAATTGGAAACTCCCTTTCCACATTTCTACTGATGCTTCAGATACAGCTCTAGGAGCTATTTTGGGACAAAAGGACTTGATCCCTTATGCCATTTATTACACAAGTAAGAATTTGACTCCCACTGAGTTAAATTATACTGTTACAGAAAAAGAGTTCTTAGCTGTGGTACATGCGATTAATAAGTTTAGACACTACATAACCGGCTATGAAACCTTTGTCCATACTGATCACTCTGCCATAAGATATTTAATGAACAAACCTGTCACTAATGGTAGAGTTACAAGATGGCTTTTACTTTTACAAGAATTCAACATTACTATGTTAGATAGACCTGGAAAACAAAACACAGTAGCTGATTTCTTGTCTAGAATCCAAAACACTAATGAAGATTCTCCAGTAGAAGATAAGTTTCCAGATGAATACTTGTTTGCAGTGACTACCAAGACTCCTTGGTATGCAGATATGGCTAATTATCTTGTTACAGGGAAGCTTCCTCTACACTTATTTCCTAATGAGAAAAAGAAAATCATTCAGGAGAGTGCACATTATTCTTGGATTTCTAATGAATTGTTCAAAACAGGGCCAGATTGTATAATCAGAAGGTGTGTTCGGGAAGATGAAATGCCTGACATCCTTAAGGCATGTCATGATGAACCATGCGGCGGGCACTTTGCTGACAAGAGGACAGCCTATAAAATCCTTTCTCTAGGATATTATTGGCCTTCTCTCTTTAAAGATGCAAAGCAGTATGTTAGAAGGTGTGATAGCTGCCAAAGAGTTGGGAAACCAACTCCTTCAAATGAAATGCCTCTACAACCTCAGGTATGCATCGAACCCTTTGAGAAATGGGCTCTAGATTTCATTGGACCAATTAATCCACCATCAAAGCAAAAGAAGTATATACTGGTTTGTACTGACTATGTTACTAAGTGGGTAGAAGCGAAAGCATTGCCTTCTGCCACTGAAAATTCAGTTGTTCAATTTCTTTTTGAGGATATTTTCACTCGTTTTGGTGTCCCAAGGGAAATTGTGACAGATCAGGGCAGCCAGTTTACATCTAAATTGATGGAGAAGTTGATGGAGGAATATAAGATCAAGCACAGAACATCTACTCCATACCATCCACAATCAAATGGCCAAGTGGAATCTACCAATAAAGTTCTTGAAGGCATTATCACCAAGACTGTTCATCTTCATAGAAGAGATTGGGCGGAAAGGCTCCCTGAAGCCTTATGGGCCTATAGAACTACATGGAAGAACACAACAGGACATTCTCCCTATGAACTTGTTTATGGGAAGGAAGTCCTGCTTCCTATTGAGTTCCAAATCAAGACCTTCAAGATGGCAGTCCAATTGGGAATGAGCCTCTCAGAAGCTCAAAGACACAGAATGGACCAGCTAAATGAGCTAGATGAAATAAGACAAGATGCAATTCTAAAGACCGATCTAGTTCAGCACCAAAGATCTAAATGGCATGATCGTCATATCAAAGAAAGAAAGTTTCAGAAAGGAGATTGGGCTCTATTGTTTGATTCAAAGTTCAAAGACTTCAAAGGAAAGTTTCAAACTCATTGGCTTGGGCCATATGAGATTGATGAAGTCTTTAGCAATGGAGCAGTTCGAGTGAAAACTATTGATGAATTTCATACTCCTCTTATTGTGAATGGCCATCGCTTGAAGATCTACCAAAATCCATTCTCAAAAGAAGAGTTTATCAAGTTGTTTAAAGAAGATTCTGCAATCAGGTTGGTGGAGAAGGATTCTTCTCCTCCATCAGCCTAATCTTTGGTTTTTGAAAAAAAAAAAAAATAAATAAATGTATGAGCCTGAAAACCAATCTCTGATTGGCAGTCTCATGCAGAAAACCTGAGGTGAAAATCAGGGTCACCTGACACCTCATGTTTTCCAAAAAAAAAAATCTCCCTTATTTCATCTCATTTTCATCATTACCACCATTTCATCCACCATTTCATTCATTTTCACTCCACTTCATTTTTTTCATCCATCCATCCATTCACTACATTCCATTCCATCAATAAAGTCATTTTTAGATAGCTAAAGTTGTTTTTGTGCAGCCGGAGGTTACCACTGCAGTTTCCGCAGCTGTTTGGCAATTCTGCAGCCATTCAGCCATTCCGCAGCCCTCTGCACCTGCATAAGAAAAACACAGTCTGTTTGAAAAAAAATTTACAGTTCAGTAGTCATCAACAATAAATGAAAAGAGTCATGCAACAGCAATAAATCAATGAAGGGTTAGTGGCAAATCATCAAAGGCAAATCCAAGCGCGGATATGAGGTATGATTTAAAATCCTAAACTTACGGTTATCTCATTTTGCAAAGTTTTCTGGGTTATGTTTATTTGCCACTTAATGTAATGATTACCAGTTTCTCCCATCATGCGACCATACATCCACGTATCTCCCAAATCTATCAGTCCTTAGGTATCACGATTTTGAAATTCAATTGCGGCTGTTCTTTCATTAAGGCTTTCGTACCTAAGTGACGTAGCCTACTGTACTACGTCTCTCTATGACACAATCCCGCAGCCAAGTGTAAATCTACGCCCGAAACCTAAGGACCTAACCGTTTCTACTCATCATTTCATAACCCTTCTACCCTCCTACGCTCATATCATTCCATTCACGCTGTTTCATTCCCACGCTGTTTCATTCCATTCACGCTGTGCTCACTACGCTGCTACCATTAACCATACTCTGTTTTATTCCTCTCTGCTAATTCTGATCACCAGTGAAAGTCTATTACGGCTGTATCAAGAGCCATAATCCTCTGTGTTAAGGCCGTAAATCCACTGTGTCAAGGTCGTAAATTCACTATGTTAAGACTATTGCTGAAAGCCGTGTAACCTCCTTTTCCACAAAGTTCTAGAACAGAGCCGTGAATTTACTGTGTTAAGGCCATTATTGAAGCCGTGTTTTAGAACAGAGCCGTAGAGCCAATGGGGAAACTCTTAAGGGCAGAACCAGAGGGTTCAAAATTTCTGGAGGGATATCCTCAGGTTAAAGAAGCGTTGCAAAAAGCAAACTGGCTACAATGCATCCAGAAGTTCAGAGGTTACCACAAAGAGGTTACGAAGGCCTTTTCACGGTCCTTCAGAGATAAAGATAATCAAGTGGAGATAGGGGATTTAAAGTTCACAGTCACTGAGAGCAGCATAGCACAAGCTACCTCACTCCCACAGACTGGAGAAAGGTGGTTTAAGAACCGGTCAGTTCAAGATCAACAGTGGAAGCAAATCTTAAAGAACCCAGGTATGGATACCAGCATCTTTACAAAAGGGATTCCTGTTTCGTATGTTAAGGAAGAATGGACAACTTTACTCTTATTAGTGCAAAAATTCTTCACTTGTGAGGGAAGATTTGGAGTCTTATATGTTTACCATGCAAAGGTCATGATGCATTTCCTAGGAGATGATATTAACCTTCCATATTTTCTACTCTCAAGTCTTAAGAAAATGTGTTCAATGGCCCAAAGGAATCCAAGAAATATTGAATCACATCTATGTCATCATGGTCTTGTTAAAATGCTAGTTGAGGAACAGTTAAAATCAAAAAGAGAAACCTGGGAGAGATTCCTTGTGAGAAACCATTTTGAAGAAGCAGGAGAAACCTCTGTGCCTAGAAAGAGTAGAAGAAAAAGAAAAGAGGCTACCCCTGAAACTGTTGTCCAAGAGGAAACTGTCCAAGAACAGATTGAAGAAGAAACTGATGTACATCATTCTGAACATGAAATTGATCTTGAGCCTGCTGTGAACATTGATCAAACAGCCCAAGGAGTCATCACAGAAACCCTTGCAGAACTTGTCCAAGAAGTTGCTCAAAAGAGAATAGAGAGAAGGAAGAAACAAAAGAAAGATAAAGGCAAAGCTGTAGTCCAAGAAACCTACCTCACTCCTGAGAATTCTAGTGAGGAAGACACTCAGCCCTTAGCTCAAAGAATGGCCAAACTCCATGAAACTGCCCTTTCCAAAAAGGTGGAAAAACAAAAGCAAAAGGTACAAAAAGAAAAACAGAGCACTACCACCGTGAGAAGGAGCAGAAGGATACAAGATAAAGTAGGGGCCACAAAAGGTAAAAAGTCACTCATCATTGACTTGAGCACACCTGAAAAGGTTGCTACAAGTCCTCCACACGCTGAGTATGTTGAGACTAGTCCTCCACGTGAGGAGAGTCCTTTTGAGCATGAACCTGAGCATGAACATGGATCTGAATTTGAGTATGAACCGAGTCCAAAGAAGTCACCTGAGGTTGACCCGGATCAGCAGAAAGTTTATAATTATCTGGAGACGTTGGAGCAAGCAGCTGCTGGCCCAAGCAATGTTCAACCTTTGGAGCAACAAGTTCACTCATTAAAACAGGAAATTTTTGAGATTGAGGTTCTAAATCGCCATATCATGCAAGAAAATGAAAAATTGAAGGAGCAAGCTAAATTGGATAAGATGATCCAAGATAACACCATGCTTCATATGGGCCTGTGGCAAAAGGAAAACAAAAAGCTCAAGAAGAGATGCAAGAAATTAAACAGAGCTTTGATCAATTTAAAATTCAGATGTCTGATGAAAAGACCAAGAGTCAATGTGGCCACACAGAGGAAGAAGAGGAGATTAGATGTCTTGGCAGAGGCATCACAGCAGGTTGATTAAGCAGTGTTTTTGCATGAGGACATGCAATGCCCTCGTAGTGGGGGTATGTAGAGCCTCTAACTTACACCTCATCATCCACTATTACCTACTGTTTTTCATCACTTACCTCTCTCTTTTGCCTCATTTTCATTGTAAAACCACCCAGATCATTACATTAGATGTCATTAAGCATGATCAAGTGAGCTTTGCTAATGTGTGACTGTTTTGTTTAGATTTTGACATATTTACAGGCATTCCGCAGCCATCTGCTGATTCCGCAGCCATCTGATGATCCCGCAGCCTTTTTGTTAATCTCAAGGTTCCACGTGTCATTTTGCCAAATGAGCCACATGGGCACTTAGGAATCAAGGTGCTCGAGGTTCCTGTGCTATTTGTTCAGCCATCCACGTCATCTGTACCTCCGGTCAACAAGGGTCAAGTTACGGTCAACAAAGGAAGCTTAACGGTGATACGTAAGCTGTTGGGTCACGTCAGTTCAAACGATGACTTGTCCATGTTACGCGGGTTGTGGGGGACATAATCCAACTCTGGATTCAATGCCCATAACGACCAGAACCTCCAGCTCATCCACGCAGGCTTATGACGTGTTATTGAACCTTAATTACGCATGACAATTAGTTTATTTTTCAGTTTTAGCTATACGCATTAGGCCATCTTTCAGATGCCTATAAAAACTTGCGTCTGCGTACGCTTATGTTACTTTTTAGTTGCTGTGTTTTTATGAACTCGTTATCATTTTAGTGCATTCCAAAACTCTGTTTTAATAGTGCTGTTCTAGCACTCTTGACTGTAATTTTCTGCACATGGAGTAATAGAAGCAGTGCTGTTCTGAAGTTTTCAATACCTTGAGTCTTCTTTGGCATATATGAATGGAGGGCCCCTGTTCATGTTAGCCTTGTATAGTATTTTATGATCAGCATTTCCTTATTTTCCATTCAGCATTTCCTTTTCTTGAAACATGTACAGCTTGATTTATTTTCATGTTATTTCATTTCTGGCCTTTATTTTAAGCTGATCAGCATTGTTCTTTTGCAGGTTTTTAACCCGGGATTGCTTGTGTGTTGTGTATTTGCTTTATATCTAGTGGTAGTTTCATTTGACAGATTCTAAGTTGCTGTCTTTACTTTATTTTCATAGCTGGTTTTTAGTTTTATTTCTCAAAAGTTGTCTGCTAACATATGAATGGTCTCTTTATTATAAATTGTCTATCTTTTAGAGATCAGAATACTAATAACTTGCAGCTGGCTTTGGGTACTTTTTAGACTAATCTTTAACTACTTTCTAATCGTGTCTTACACAGTACTATGTGTTAGAGGCAGAGAGTTAGAAAGAGCAAAACATTACAACTAGTCTTTAAAGTAGATTTTTCTCATTTTTTTATCATTTCTTAGACTTATCTTTAGCTACTTCCTAATCGTGTCTTACACAGTACTATGTATTAGAGGCAGAGAGTTAGGAAGAGATAAACATTATCATTGGTCTTTTAAGTGATTTTCTTACCTTTTATTTGCAGCAGCATGAATGGTGTCTAATGCCATTAGAAAGTGGTTCTTTGCTTTCAGTTCATTTTGATTTATTTATTTCTTTCAAGCTTTTCCTTTTCAGCAAGTAGTTAGAAACCACTAATCACACACTCTCACTCATCTAGAATTCACCTTACACACACTTTCACTCATCTGTTTATAATCATCACTCCATCTTAGGAAGATAAAATTAACCACAAACAACACCCCCAAACGACAAAAAGACTCTATGAGGTTGCTTAAGTACATATAGTACACCTTCACTTCATCAGCTTACGAGCCCCGGGTTGACAATTAATGACATCAATTTAGGAACACTAAATTGACTAAACAAGTTTCTAGGGGAAAAACTAAGTGTCAATAGTAGCCTAGGCCTATTATTGACTTTGGTTGCGGCCTAGGGGCCACGTCTTTCCCCCCCACCCTTGGCTACTACCCATTCCCAATCACTACATGTTTGGTTGATACAAATAATGCTTGGAGTATTTACTCACCAGATACAAGGCCATAAACCCCACCCCAATTGAAGAAGCATAGGTTTCACAAGTCCAGATGACAAGTAAATGACAAAGCCATGACATAGGAAAGGGACCACAAAATTTCAATGAAATGTCAACACTGATATAGGTTACACCAAGCAAAACAGGTTGGTACTAACCACCCATGAACACTTCTACAAGTAAACCCATGATAACTCGATGCCCATACCACCAACAAACCCAATGATGGCAAAAAGACTAGAATAATGGCCCCAAACCTGTGCAGGTTGGCCAAGAACTACAAGGTTCCTCCATAGAGGAAGAATAATGATAATTAAAGTAGTGTCGCCTCCCAAATTATGAACCAAATCCACACTCAAAACACTAAGAGCATAAATGAGACAACAAAAACAAATACCAATCCAAGCATAAAATGAGCCTAAAATATCATTCAAATATCTTTGAGTGATTGGATTTTGTGAACATGGATGTATTTCTTTGTGGTTAATGTCTTTATATTTTTGTTTTAGTTTTGATTGAAATGACTGTTTTTGTATTAATCCCAGAAAAATTCCAAGGCTAGAAATCCTTGATACATTATTGCAGAGAAAAAGGGAAAATCAAGTAGAAGAATTCCCATTGCAAGAGTGTTGGTTGCTATAGAGACACCATCTATTCCTACTGCACTACTTGTATAGCTTCTTACGAATTGGTGGAGTAAAACATATTTGCACTTTATTAGCTATTACATTGATGCTTTGTGGACTATTGATGTTTTTGGGATGTGGAAATTTACATGTCCATGTTATATCATGTTGATTGAACATTCTTTTGCCAGGATTTAAGTAATGGTCTCAATTGGTTGAGTCTGAATTCTCTACATATTTTATTTCCAGTAGCGAGACTCGATGTTCCATAGTTCCAATGTAGCCATTGTGTGCATCAAAGACTTCATGGAGAGTAGAGATTTCCTTCTTGATGTGGTAACAATATTGATTTTCCCAGTTTAGTGCTTCTCTGATCAAGATTGCATCAACTTGTAGATTTTCGATCTTAGAGTTGAACATTTTCTAGAATTATTCATTCAATCTCTTTTGTGTTTCCTTGGTTTGAGCCAACTCTACTTTGATATTATCACAATTTTTCCATGAAGAGTTTAGAGGTTCCTGATGGATCCATTACAGAGAGTTCATGAGAAATGGGGGATAGAGGAGTGGATGGGATTGGAGGGTTTAAAGAAGGATAATTTTGAGCAAGGGGTAAGATGAGGAGTGCAAGCACTAAGGTAGTTTAATAAGATGTTGGATCGTGATATCAGATAGAGCTAGTGGCTCAAGAGATAGGAATCTATGTGCAAGATCAAGGGAAATGATAGTAAAAGGATAATTTCATTTTCAAAATGTCCTTCTCCGTTGAATGAATCTATTGAGGGGGAGTGGATTTGAACCCTGAGAGTCATTTTTTTGTCATAGCTACTAAGATTTCCTACTTTGGAGTTTTTTACGGACTTGGGAATTGAGGGGGGTGGAACAAGATTTGAGAATGGACTGATGTCAATGCAGATGGTCAAGGGATATGGATGGTCTGGATTTCAGAGTTGATTATCGTCCCTCCTTGGGATCTTTGGAATGCTCTGTTTTCTTGGTGATTTGAAACAATTATATCTCCTTTTAATATATGGTAGAAGGAGACGTCCCTAAGGTGTGCTAGCTAATTTCAAAAGGGGGTAATCTTTGGCAGAGCTCAACATTTTTGGGACTAGATCCTTTGACTAGTTTATGAATGTAAGAGAAGAGTCCCCTAAAACAATAGGATTGCAAATATGGATCTCATGGTAATGATGAAACCCAAGAGGAGATCGTAGGATTCCTCCCTGTTGTTCAATTCTTGTCCAAGGCCCCATTCAAATGATGACCATTCTTCTCATCTTGCAGTTATGATAACCCCCCCCCCCCGCTCCTACTCTCCCAGGATTGTTTTTTGAAGCACCATATAAGAAGAGGAAACCTTTTTCTACTCCTTTAACCAGGCCATGAAGCCATAATCCTTTAATCTTATTTTCTAGTTTTGAAGAAGAGGAGGACTTCTGGGAGGACTGTGGGCGATTTGAGAAGTTTTTTCTAGAAAAAATTGAAGTCACTGAGTCTCTATCTCTTATAAGCTTCGAGGGTCGAGTTTATTGTTGGATTTTGAGAGGATGGCTTAAATTGTGGGGCCCCATACATTAGCCAATATCTTTATTTTCTCTGCCTTTTTGTAGCCAAAGATGCTCTTATTTCTTGCTAGCTAGATTTTCTAGCAGAGGAATGTTGGGAGGCTTAGCTAGAAGTGTTTGATCATATTTTTCTTTTTGAGAGAGAAATGAAAACTTGTATTCCAATGACCAAAGAAGTATTCCAAATTCAAGTCAAGGTTTTGATGGTTAGGAAGGGGTTGGATCATTGACTTCTAGCACAATCAGAAGCATGATAAGGAAAGAAACAGATGGTGGATTGTCTCTTTTGAGTTCAAGCAGAGGGGACATCTCGAGGAGCCTTGTATGTTGTGATTATTTAGATTTTCAATTGTCGAGACTTTTCCCCTAAGGAGAGTCCATGTAAAGAGTTTAATTTTAGGTAGGCTTTTTAATTTCTAGACCGTCTTCCAGTATGGCCAAATGGGATGTTGAATTTTTTCTTCTTAAAGAGAAATGTAGCCAGTCTTGATTATATATTCCCTCCCTGTTAAATTCCACTTGAATCCATCCTGCTGGGCGATTTGGATTGAGGAAATACCTTTTAAATGCTTGGTAAGTGAAATCCATTGATTGGAAAGTATAGCTGGTAAAGGTGGGGGTTTCCAGGCCTTCCAGATTGATCCGTTTTGTTACCAAGATGAGATTTGTGCTAGCATTATTATGCCTCTTTCTACACCCTATTTTATGAGCTTCGGAGGTCTAGGATGGTATATAGACTTCGTCTTCTTAGAATGTTGTCTTCCCACATATCTATCTCATGTCCACCCCTAGGGCTTCTGGAAGTGTGAGAATTAATGAGTGGGAGGGCCCTTTTGCACAATTTATAAATTGAAGAGCAATATCTGATAAGAATCTATGATTTTAGGAGATGCTGACGAGAGGTATTCAAATATTTTCCTTCTATGAAGTTTTTCCACCAAGAAGATCCTTCAGTTATTAATCTCTGTTGGATCTTCACTCCCATGGTTATATTCATAAGTTTGGGTTGCTTTATGTTGATCTCCTCTCTTCCATAAGGGGATATGGCCTTCTTCCAACTAAGAATATTGAATTTTTTTTGTCTGTCTTGCCTCCCTACCGTAGAGATTATCTTAGAAGTAGTTCTATTTGTTTTTTGGTGCTGGTTAGGGCTAGCAGGATCACATATTGATATATGGGGAGGGCATATAAGATAAATTTAATTAGGATGACATGACCTACCAAATTTAACCACTATGTTCCCCAATATTCTACATTTTTATTCATCTTATCAATGATATATGCCCATACCCTTGATCTTCATGTTTTGCTTGAATATTGGCAATCCTAAATATTTAAAGTGAGTCCATTCAGTTGTTGAAAATGACAACAAGAAAATCTTGATTTAATTTTTCCCTTGAATTAAATTAGGAGAAAATCGAAATTCCACATCACAAGCCAACTTGAATGAGTTAACTGAGTTGTTATCACTTAGTTAACTTAGTTAATTCGAGTTGAGGGCCTAACTTGAGTCATGTAGAATAGTTCCTAAATTTTAGGAGCGTATGGTGAGTTTAATTTGAGTTGTAATAATTTAATTTTGTTAAAAAGAGTTAATGTTAATTAAACGAGTTCCAACTATTGGATGAACTAGTAGGAGGTCTAGCAGTGGGGTGCAACTTCAATGTTCAGTGAGTTAACTGATAAATAAACCATAATTAACTCGTGCATGCATGAAATATGAGTTACCTAGTTGAGATTGGAGTTCAAGGGCAATGTACTATCAATTGTATAATTTTCCGAGCTGTACAAGTGGTGCATGCAGTCAAAGAAGGACCTACAGGGATTGCACAATTCTAATTGGGAATTTCCCTAATTAATAGGGGGCTAATTCCCAAGGAAACAACGCAAGGAAATAGGAGCTTGGCAAGTAACATAATTGGTTAAGTATTGACCAGAGGCAGCTTGTGAAGCAGTGAGATAGATTATACTTGTGCAAAAATTGTTCAGGCTTGAACAAGCCTTGTATTTCTTCTCTATTTCCTGACTAATGCAATACAGATAGGAAGGGGTTTTGAGCAATTGATTTCCCCTTAGATAAATCTATGAGCACATGTGATTGAATCTTGCCTCATGTTTATGTTGTGATTTCTCGATCGATTAATTGTTTCTGCTGATGAGTAGAGTAGATTCAAGTCTTTTGTTTTAACATATTACATAAGTAGTTTGAATTTACAAGGAATTTCTATATGGTATCAGATTTGGAGTCACTATATTGTAGGATTCACGTTAGAACCAGTTATTGAAGTCCTCATGTACAGTGATAATTGAAGAACTAATGAGATGTTAGGAGGTACAATTGATGGAGCCCTAGTTCAAGGCAGATCCAGAAGACCCTATGTGTAGACTTCTTAATGGCACTAGAAGGATGCTAGTGGGAAAGTTAGTGAGCCATGTTTAGTGACACAAAAAGTAGTTGTGATCATCGATATTGGCAGATTGAGTAAAGAGATTTCCCACAGGGAGATCAAGACTCAAAGGGAGTCTAGTTTTAGAGGGAGCACCCCTATGGAAGCTAATACTTTAGGATATGATGAGATTAGACTCATTATTGCAATATTTGCATCAACAGTGTAGAATAAACAACAGAGCAGTAACAACAATAGTATGAGTAGAATAGATTTCTCCATGCATGCAACCATACCTCCATAAGTGATGTGGGGCGATGTAGATCCTTAGTCTCAGAATTGCAGAAATTTGGGCAGGGTTCATTGAGATGTCTTTTTTCCCTCATGGATCATTACCTTGCTATGAGGACCCAAAATATTTAGTAGCAAGAGGATCAATTTCATTCAGATATTGAGAAGTGCATAACAGTGTTGACAACAGAGAAGGAAGGCTCAATAACAGAGTCAACAACAACACAATTTTCCCAGTAGACAGTTGTGGACATAATTGATTTAGTGTATTTTTTTTATGCTCTTCAATTGCAGATGTTGCAGTAACAACAAAAATAGTGAGAAGTGTGCATGCAATACATTCCAAAGGTGTTGGATTGGGATAGATGTGAATCCCTTTCTTGTTGAGAGGGAGTGTTGAAAATGGAAACAAGAAAATCTTGATTTAATTTTTCCCTTGAATTAAATTAGGAGAAAATCAAAATTCCACATCACAAGGCAGCTTGAATGAGTTATGTAACACCCTCCTCACACATCTACCCAAGTAACCAAAAAACTGAGGTAAATATGCGATGAGAGGCTACTATGATTGGATTCGACCTCCTATGTGACCTTAAGGAAGTGGAATCGACGAAACACATCAACAAACCTATCCACATCAACAACAGAAACCTTAGGAGAGACGTAAGCCACTCAGACATCCTGTCTGTGGGTCCCACTAATGTTTTGGACATCTTAAGCCTCAATTGCTCTCATGCTATAGGCACAAGAGTATCCAAAAACCCAAAGTCAATCTCACAAGCTTGCTTTCCAGTGTCCAAAGACCTAATTTGCCATTGTTATGCCAACGACCCCAATATTTGAGCCACTTTTTTAGGCCCAGAGCCATGTCACTGCCCAAAATGGAATTATAACTTAGGAGCAGTAAAATAATAGGGAAACAATGATGCAAAAGAAATAAGTTAAACAAGACCTTGATCAGACCCCTACTAGCCATGGCAGGCATTTCGTCAAACATATCATCAACATGTAACCTACAGGTACATAATTAAGTGTAGGGATCTCATACTTATTTGAGAATTGCTATGAACCATTGTTCCCTCTTGTCGTTTGCTACATTATCATCTATTAGGCCATAAATACATTATCTATTCATTTACAAGAAAAAAAATGTTGAGAGCCATACATAACTGATGTCATAAAACACATATATAACCAACATAATAACAATATAAATACTCATGAAAGTAAAACCATATATACCACATATAATCCATCAAAATACTCATAGAAATACAAGGATAAATAACCTTTCATTAATGATGCAAAAACCAAACCCAGGATGGGACTTCCACGCTCCACCCAACCATAAAATGGCTGAGCCAAATCTCTCTTCAACGGTTTAGCCCCGTGCCATATTCCAAACATGAATGTGGGACTCAATCCAAAAGAACCAACCTAGGCATATCGATGCTAAACTACCTCACCCTCATCAATAGAAACTTGGCTTTACTGTAATCCATCTCGAATCACTAAGCGATGAAGAGATGTCATGTATGTTCCGGGTTTGAAGAAGAACTTGGTTTTTGTTGCCATGTTGGAGGATCAAGGCTATGAAGTGATATTTAGTAAGGGAAAGGCTTTCCTTAATTACATAGCCATAAGAAAGGTGAAGCAGATAAGGGTCCGAGTGAAGAACCTCTACAAATTGGAGGTAGAAGACTCTGCTTCTTTGAGTACTAAAGCAGAGAAGGTGCAGATCCAAGACATCGGTGAGTTGTGGCATAGAATATTTGGTCACTTGCATCATGGAGCTTTGAAGATCATGCAAAAAAATTATATAGGACTTCCCAAGGGCATACTAGAGCAGAGAGACACATGCAAAGGCTGTACATTGGGGAAGTACACCAAAGCTTCCCTTCATGATAAAGACAGTTGAGCACAAGCGATCCTTGATTTAGTTCACATAGATGTGTGTCGACCATTCTCAACAGCATCCACGGGAAAGCACATGTATTATGTAATATTTGTTGATGATTTTTCTCATAAGTGCTATATTTTCTTGATGTAGAAGAAAGATCAGACGTTCTGTTATGAAACCAGCTCAAGAAACGATAGGAAAGATAGATCAACGCCTTAGAATTCAGCCTCTTCGAGGGGGCAACCTCCTTTACATTACATAAATGAACAATTCTTGGATGATTCAAATGAAAAAACCTCCTTTCTATATATAGGAGTCTAAGGAGTCACAATATAATCCAGCTGACCTAACAATAATAATATAAAGCCACAAAAATAACAATAGAGGGATTCTATGGGGCACAGTAATAACAATATGGGGGCAATAGGGGCACAACAATATTAATAAGGGGTATAAATATAATAGTAATGGGGTAATAAATAGTATTATAGGGACCCAACATGCCCCTCTCCTTCAAAAAAGTGTTGTCCTCAACGCTTGAGTAGTTCTGGATACTTCTGCATAAAATTCTCATCCTCCCATGTGGAATCTTCAACGGATAAGTTCTTCCACTTGATAAGATACTCTGAAATTGATCTATTTCGTAGTTGTCGAGTTCTTGTTTCTGTGACTGCTTCCGGTTCCAATATAATTTTTCCTTCCTCGTCAAGTTCTGGCAATATTGTTTGAACTGGGAGCTTGTCGCCTATAACCTTCTTTAAACATGAAACATGGAAAACTAGGTGCAATCGAGAAGCTGCAGGAAGCTCCAATTTGTATGCCATAGTACCAATATTTTGCAACACCTTGTACGGACCATAATACTTTGGTGATAATTTATTATCCTTCTTAGCTTGCTTGAGGGAGATTTTCTTATATGGTTGTAGCCGTAGGAATACCCAATCACCTACATCAAAACTTCTTTCGCTGCGATGTTGATCTACCTGTTGTTTCATTCTATTTTGTGCCAACACGAGGTTATCCTTTAAGAGTTGGAGGACTTGTTGTTGATGTTCGATGTGATGTTCCACTGCCTGAACCTTAGAATTTTCTCTTAAATATGATGTGATGGATGGTGGTTGATACCCATAAAGTGCCATAAATGGGGTCATTTTTTTTGGTGTATGGAAGGAAGTGTTATACCACCATTCAGCAAGAGGCAACCATTTGACCCATTGTGTCTATTTATCAGATACAAAGCAACGAAGATATCCTTCCAAACATTTGTTTACTATCTCAGTTTGCCCATCAGATTGAGGATGATAAGATGAGCTATGAGCTAACTAAGTACCAAGACAAGAAAATAATTCTGTCCAAAAATTTCCAGTGAAAATGGGATCTCTGTCACTTACTATAATCTTTGGGTTTCCATGTAGCTTTTGAATTGTTTCCATAAATGCAGTAGAAACTGTACTAGCTTTAAATGGATGTGATTGTTATGCTCTTAACCTGCAAAATGATACCCAAATACAGAATATGCGAAGAAAAGATACCTAGAACACAGAATAGCAATGATTTTATTATTCAGAGAGTAATGTTCACTTGCCTCTTCGAGGGGGCAACCTCCAATGGAGCAGAGCTCGACTACAAAATAAGACACAATGCTCCTCGCAGGGAGTCTCTATCCTTTATATATGACTCATACATGCAATACCACGGGCCAATACCATGGGTTTTATTAATACCATCTATCTAATACTACGGCCCATTTGCATCTAACTGTGGTCCCGTCATTAATTGTGGGTTAACCACTTACAAATATTAATATGGGCTTTATTGACTCTTGACTATGACGTGATCCCATGACATAAATAAGGGGGTTAGGGTGGGACCCTAACATGCCCTCCCCCTTAAGACTAGCCTTGTCCTCAAGGCTGAAGTTGCAGAAACTGCTGAAGAATAGTGGCTGGTTCCCAAGTTGCATCTTCCGGAGAGGTGTCTTTCCATTTGACGAGGACTTCCTTAATCATGCGGCCGCGCAGGTGCTTGTCTCGTGTGTCTAGAACCTGTTCGGGTTGAAGCCAAATTGACCCTTCTTCGTCCAATTCAGGTAGACTGGTTTGAACTCGGCAATTGTTCCCAATCACTTTCTTGAGGCACGATACATGGAAAACTGGATGGATTTTTGCCGTAAGTGGCAAAGCCAACTTGTAAGCCACTTCTCTAATGCGCTGAAGTACTTGGTATGGTCCGTACAATTTTGGAGAGAGCTTTTGACAACCCTTGTCTTTGAGTGATGTTTACTTATATGGTTGCAGCCTCAAAAATACCTGATCCCCTTCTTAAAATTGGCGCTCTGAGCGATGCTGGTCGACCTGTTGCTTCATGCGGTTCTGAGCTTGATGAAGATTCTCTCTAAGATGGGCGAGCATGGTTGCGCGGTATTGTAGGAGTTGATCCACTGCTTGTACTTTGGAGCACCCCTTGAGATAAGAAGTAGGGGAAGGCGGAAGTTGACCATATACTGCTTCATAGGGAGTCATTTTGGTGGTGGCATCATAGTTGGTGTTATACCACCATTCAGCCAGAGGTAACCACTGTACCCAAAGGTGTTGCTTTTCTGAAGTGAAACACCTAAGGTAGGTTTCTAGACATTTGTTGACGGCTTCGGTTTGACCATTTGTTTGCGGATGATATGAAGTACTGAGTTTGAGTTGAGTGCCTTGTATTCTGAAGAGTTCCTGCCAAAAATTACTGGTGAAGATCGGGTCGCGGTCGGACACAATAGAAGTGGGCATGCCATGCAATTTGAAGATCTGATCCATGAAATATTGAGCAACCAAAGTTGGTGTAAACGGGTGGGGTAGGGCGCAGAAATGAGCATACTTCGACAGTCGGTCCACAACCACCATGATGACTGACTTGTTCCCTGACTTTGGAAGACCTGTAATGAAATCCATAGAAACCTCCGTCCAAATTGATGCTGGAATGGGCAATGGTTGTAATGTGCCTGGTGTGTTGATGTTTTCCCCTTTGTGGCATTGACAGACATCACATTCTGCTACGAAAGTAAGGATGTCCTTTTTCATGCCTGTCCAAAAAAATGATCTTCTGGTGCGAGCATACGTCTTCTGAAAACCCGAATGTCCTGCAATGGGAGATGAGTGCAATTCTGCCAAAATGCGACTTTTGAGGGTGGATGTTGGTGATATTACGACTCTGTCCTTGTAGCGAAGAATATCATTCTGCCACGAGTAGCCCTTGGTGGAATTAGGATCTACCTGCAATTGAGAAATGAGTTGGGAGAGCCCGGGGTGTGAAAACCATTCCCTGCGAGCCTCTTCAATCCAGTCTGGAATGGGGAGGGAAATTGCGAGCAGAGTACTTTCCTCCTCAAATTGGCGAGATAATGCATCTGCTACACTATTGTCTTTCCCTTTCTTGTAAATGATCTCATAATCATATCCCAGCATTTTGGATAACCATTTATTTTGTTGTGGGGAGGATAGGCGTTGCTCCAAAAAATATTTAAGACTGTGATGATCTGTGCAGATTTGGAAACGTCGCCCCAATAAGTAAGGTCGCCAGGTCTCGACTGCATGTAAGATGGCCATCATTTCCTTCTCGTAGGTAGATTGGCCCAGATTCCTCCCACTGAGTTGTTGGCTTGTGAAGGCCAACGGTCGCCCTTCCTGCATTAAGACCGCCCCAATACCTGTACCCGAAGCATCACATTCAATGACAAAGGATTTGGTGAAGTCAGGTAGTGCTAAGACTGGAGTGGAACACATGGCATTTTTGAGAGCGGTAAATGCCTGTTGTGCTTCCTCATTCCAGAAGAAGGAATTTTTCTTTAGGAGTTGAGTGAGGGGCTTCGCTATGCGGCCATAGTTGCGGACAAATTTACGATAATAGCCTGTGAGACCCAAAAATTCTCTCAAGCTCTTCAAGGTCTTAGGTTGAGGCCATTCTTGCATTGCCTGGATCTTTTTGGGGTCCACCTTGACACCTTCACGCCCCACAATGTGGCCCAAATACTCAACTTCTTCCATGCCAAACGAACACTTGGACATCTTGACAAATAACTTATGCTTGCGGAGCAGGTGCAAGAGTAGATCTACATGCTGAAGATGTGCAGCCCAAGTGCCACTATAGATGAGGATGTCATCGAAGAAGACAAGGACAAATTTTCTGAGATATGGTTTGAGAATGTGATTCATAAGGCTCTGAAAAGTAGAGGGGGCATTACAAAGACCAAATGGCATGACCAGGAACTCATAATGGCCTTCATGAGTTCTGAAAGCCGTCTTGGGAATGTCGACTTCCTTCATGGAAATTTGGTGGTAGCCTGAGCGAAGATCCAACTTAGTGAAGAATTGAGCCCCATTGAGTTCGTCCAGCAAATCGTCAACCACCGGGATGGGAAATTTATCTTTGACTGTCAACTTATTGAGGACCCTGAAGTCGGGACACATCTGCCACTCCCCATCTTTCTTGAGCACCATGACCACTGGGGATGAATAAGGACTAATGCTGGGACGAATGACACCTGCTTCCAGCAGTTCCTTGATGATTTTTTCTATTTCATTCTTTTGGGTGAACGGATATCTGTATGGCCGCACATTTGGGGGTTGGGCCCCTGGAACCAAGGTGATGCTATGATCATGTTCCCCTCACGAGGGTGGAAGCTCATGAGGCTTGTCAAAGACCGTCCGATAGTTATTTAAAATCTGTTGCATCTCAAGATGAATTGGCAGAGACATGGTTTCGACTACCTGGATGGCATTAAATTGAGCTACCACTCCATGATGGCCCTTTTTTAACAATTTTTCCATCCTATGTGAGCTGATGATAGAGGGGGCTCCCGCCTGGAGTCCACGGAGGGTATCTGTGGAGTTGTTCTGCTTAAAACTCATATATAACTCCTGGAAATCCATTGTGATTGGCCCAAGAGTGCGGAGCCATTCAGCGCCGAGGACAATGTCGCAACCCCCCATGTGTATGGAAAACATGTGGGTTTTCAACTGATAATCCCCCATTTGAAGTTTGACATTTTCACGGCAGCCTTCACATTTCATTGTGCCCCCATCCGCAATTTGGACTTGGAAGTTAGAAACTGCTCGTACAAAACAATGCACTGCTTCTGCGATTTTTTGATGGATGAAATTATGGGTACTTCCACTATCAATCAAGACTACTACTGGGCGATGTTTAAGAAAACCCTAGATTTTGAGAGTTTGAGGGGAAGAAATCCCTGCCAACGCATGCAGCGAAATAACTAGTTCGTCAGAGACATTCTCCTTTGGGTTGTCTTCTTCTAGCGCCTCATGTTCCTCAAGTGGTGGATCTTCCTCTGTTGAGCTGTAGTCAGTGGCATCTATTTGAAAAAATTTGGGCTCCTTGCATTTATGACCTAGGGAGTATTTTTCATCACAGTAGTAACATAGTCCTTGCTTCCTTCTATCGGCCATTTCCGCAGGTGACAGCTTTTGGACCTTAAGTGTTTGAGTCGTGTTGTGAGCCTGTGGGGGACGACCTTTAGCGGGGAAATTTGGGCGACTGTATTGGGCTGCTAATGCACGTTCCACCTTACGAGCTACCTGGCAAGCCTCCGTCCACGTGGGAGGGTGGTGAAGTAGAACTTGAGCTTTGATGGCTTCTTTAAGACCACTGATAAAACATTCCATGTAGAACTCATCTGTGAGACCCCTAGTGCGGAAGGCTAAGGCTTCAAAAGCGGTAATATATTCCTCCACTGTACCAGTCTGTCGGAGCTTAGTGAGACGACCCAAAAAAGAGTCTTCCTGTTCAAAGCGATCTCGAAGAGCTTTCGTAAATTGGGTCCAAGTCCTAAAAGGTCCATTGCAACGCTGATGCCATTCCCACCATTGCCACCGTTCATTGTCCAAGTACATGCTCCCCAACATAAGCTTAGTCGCATCATCTGGGATATGATTCAATTTGAAATACTGCTCCATTTGTGCTAGCCATGCGAACGGGTGAGAACCGTCAAATTTATGCATATCCAACTTGGGAGGTCTCTGACTGGGTGGTGGATAGGTGTGCCAGACGTGAGGAGAGTGGCTAGACTCACCCTCATTGTAATCATTTCCATTATACGCCTCCTCATGGGCTTGCTCCTTGCCCTTCGGAAGTAATTGCTGTATCTGGATACTTATTCCTTGAAGCTCATGTTTGAGGGATTGCACGGAGTCTTCCAGTTTGTCCATCCTTTCATTTGCCATCGCTTGAGCTCTAGTCTCTACCATACACCAACCTGATGAAAAATTGGGACCGCCGAAAAAATTTGACTAATAAATTGAATGGTACCACCTTGCTCAGCTCGTCGTCCTGATTCTGATGGGCTAGATCACCAATAAGCGCCCCGGAAGAGCTCAGACTCTCTTTTTTTTTTTTTTTTGAAAACTCCTAACAGAGTTTTACTCCTTCTTGATCAATACTACAGTCGCCAAATCCTCAAAATGTCAATGCTGCCAAAAGTCCTGCGAAAAGTATACCCCGGTATAGGAACCCTTCACAACAACTCCGATCTGGTGGGTCTGGGAGATCTGAATGGCGGATCAACTGCTGCGGTGGATCTGATGGATCTGCGAGACTGATGTCTGCTGCTGCTGCACCTCTTTGCACCCGCAGATCAGGAATAGATGATGTGTGATCCCCCGATAGAAAAGGAAACTATGGTCGTGAGGAGTGTCAGGTGCTACAGATCGCAATATACATAAGGGTCTGGCAGTAGTACTCGGCCCAATGTTTCAGGGCTCTAACTAAGGAGGATCGACCGTACCCTTAGCCGTACAACCCGACTTCCCTATCGTACGGGCGAGTAATCTCTTCGAGTGCTGTTCTCGGTGTACTGTAGCCACAAGACGGCCGACGGTTTATCTATGGCGAGGTTTCAAGGGAGCCTAGGGGGCTTCCGATATACCCAGAGGGTACGTGGAAGACAGTCCGTGCGCGGTTCTGTCTAATGCGCTACTACTCGAAGGGGTACCCACAGGGGTTACAAGGGAGTCCAACAGACGTGACCACCTCTTGTATTTCCTGCGTGCATGCCTCCCCAAATCCGCAGGTTTATGCACTCAATGACAGATCCCGTGGTTTAAAGACGCCGGAACACGTCTCTAGCTGAAATTTTTTTTGCTAAGAATTGGAGATCCCACCGGCCCTGGAAAATGCTCTGATACCACTTGTTATGCTCTTAACCTGCAAAATGATACCCAAATGTAGAATATGCGAAGAAAAGATACCCAGAACACAGAATAGCAATGATTTTATTATTCAGAGAGTAATGTTCACTTGCCTCTTCGAGGGGGCAACCTCCAATAGAGCAGAGCTCGACTACAAAATAAGACACAATGCTCCTCGCAGGGAGTCTCTATCCTTTATATATGACTCATACATGCAATACCACGGACCAATACCGTGGGTTTTATTAATACCATCTATCTAATACTACGGTCCATTTGCAACTAACTGTGGTCCCATCATTAATTGTGGGTTAACCACTTACAAATATTAATATGGGCTTTATTGACTCTTGACTATGACGTGATCCCATGACATAAATAAGGGGGTTAGGGTCGGACCCTAACAGTGATAATGCACAAAAGTGTGCATACTTGGTAAGTCTGTCAACTACCACCATGATGACACTCTTTCCCTCAGACTTGGGTAAACCTGTGATAAAATCCATTGAAACCTCCTCCCAACGTTGGCTTGGAATGGATAAAGGTTGTAATAGACCCGGTGTCTTAATTGTTTCAACTTTATTTTGTTGGCAAACCAAACATTCCGCCACAAACTTTTGAATATCTGATTTAAGGCCATCCTAAAAAAATTCCTTCTTAACCCTGTGGTAAGTTTTTAAAAATCCTGAGTGCCCTCCTAAGGGAGAAGTGTGCAATTCCATAAGAATATTTTGTTTTAGCTGGGAATTCTTACAGAGGTATAAGCGATCTTTGTACCATAACGAATCATTTTGCCAGCTAAATGTATCAGACGTACTGGAATCTTGTTGTAACTTTCGAATAAGTGCCCACACTTCTTCGTCATTCTTCCATTCCTCCCTTGCTTCGTTTATCCAATCTGGTTGGATAATAGAAATGGTGCTCAACAATGCTTCCACATCCTCATCCTTTCTTGAGAGTGCATCTGCCACCACATTTTGCTTCCCTTTTTTGTAGATGATTTCAAAGTCATAACCCAACATCTTTGTGACCCACTTTTGTTGCTCTTTAGAGGATAATCTTTGTTCTATTTAAGGCTGTCATGATCCGTTTTTACCTTGAAGTGTCTTCCCATTAGGTAGGGTCGCCATTTCTTAAGTGCATGGAGTATTGCCAACATTTCCTTCTCATAAATAGCTTTGCTTAAAAACTTTCCCTTGATTGGTCGACTTTCAAAAGCAATGGGTCTTTCATCTTGCATTAGAACAACACCAATTCCATTTCCTGAAGCATCACATTCCACAATAAAGGTTTTTGTGAAGTCCGGTGTAGCTAAGACCGGTGCTTGGCACATTGCCTCTTTAAGATGTTCAAAGGCCTTTGTTGCTTCCGGAGTCCATGAAAATGCATCTTTCTTCAATAATGTTGTTAGAGGTGCTGCTATTCTCCCATAATTCTTAACAAACTTGCGATAATACCCTGTCAACCCAAGAAATCCTCGCAGATGCTTTATGGATGTGGGGATTTTCCATTCCTTAATGGCTTTAATTTTGCTAGGGTCTACCTTAACTCCTTCATGAGATACAATATGACCCAGATATTCCACCTCCTGGACTCCAAAGAAACATTTGGATCTTTTTGCATATAATTATTTCTCCTCCAATAGTTGTAGCACCCTGTCAACATGTTCAACATGATCCTTCCAAGACTTGCTGTAGAGTAGTATATCATCAAAAAATACTAACACAAATTTTCTAAGGAATGGTTTGAAAATTGAATTCATCAAACCTTGAAATGTTGAAGGTGCATTGGTAAGGCCAAAAGGCATGACCAAAAATTCATAATGACCCTCATGAGTTCTAAATGATGTTTTCGGAATGTCTTCAGTCTTCATTCTGATTTGATGATATCCTGAACGAAGATCCAACTTGGTGAAGTAAATTGATCCATGCAATTCATCCAGTAATTCATCAATGACAGGAATGGGGAACTTATCTTTAATAGTGAGCTTGTTTAGCTCCCTATAATCCGGACACATGTGCCATGATCCATCCTTCTTGTGCACCAATCTACTGGAGCAGAGAAAGAACTTTGACTCGGTTGAATTATACTAGCCTCTAGCATTTCTGCAACCATACGTTCAATTTCACTCTTTTGGACATAGGGATATTTGTACGGCCTGATGTTTGGAGGAACACTTCCTGGAATCAGATGAATAGCATGATCATGATTACGCATAGGTGGGAGACCTTTGGGAGTCTCAAATACCTTGGAATGATTGTCCAGGACTTTTTGGAGATCTGGAGAAATAGATGATTCCGATGTGGAAACATCTAGCGAACATAATTGTGCAATTACACCTCTTTGCTCCTTTTTTAGAAGCTTTGTCATACCATTAGAGCTGATTATCTTTCCTGGTTTCCCTGCAATACCCCTTAATTCAACTTCCTTTCCTTCCGTAGAAAATTTGATGAAAAGTTCTTGAAAATTAAAAGCTATTGTACCCAAGGATTGTAGCCATTGGACTCCTAGTACAACATCAGCACCTCCCATTGGAATGGAAAGCATTGGGCTAGTCAATACATATTCTCCCATGCATAGCTTGATATTATGGCACTTTCCAGAGCAATTTATTTTTCCTCCATTTGCAATCATCACTTGACACTTTGGTGCTGGATATAGGAAGAAATTCAATTCTTTTGCTACCTTACAATGAATAAAATTGTGGGTGCTTCCTGAATCAATCAACACTATTACCTTTTTCTTCTTGATTTTTCCTTCTATCTTGATGGTTTGAGGAGTGGTAATTCCCGCCAATGCATTACAAGATATGGTCGGATTTATTTGTTCTTCATCTAGGCTTTGTTCCTGGAGTATATCCTCTTCTTTTGACCTTTCTTGCTCCTTTTCTTCTTCCTCTTCACAATCTATGTAGAATAATTTCTTCTCAGCACACTTATGACCTTTAGTGTATTTGCTATCACAACTGTAACAAATCCCTTTTGCTCTTTTTTCTTCCAATTGTTGTGGTGTCAACCTTATAGGTTGTGGAAGACTAGGGGCAACAACACTTCTGCCTTTATAGTTGTGAGTGGTATGCTTCCTGGTTGCCATAATTTTGCTTTCCATTTTTCTTGCTAACCTGAATGCCTTCTCTAATGAATCAGGTTCCCAAAGGCGAACATCATGTTGGATATTATCCTTTAAAGACCCTATGAACACATCAATCTTATGCTCCTCTGGAATATATTTTACCCTTATGTTCAATTTTTGGAACTCCTCAATGTGCTCCATTATTGAACCCTTTTGTTTGAGACTTATCAATTGGCTAAAAAAAGTGTTGCTTTTTGTATCCTCATAATGTGCTATCAATTCTTCCGTAAAAATTGCCCAAGTGATAAATTGTTTACGAGAGCAAAGCCATTGATACCATACAAACTGATTTGGTTCCAAATATAAAGTTGCCATACGTACCTTTTGTGTGTTTTGCACATTATTGAGATCGAAGAATTGCTCCATTTGTAATATCCATGTGGCGGGATCCTTGCCATCAAACTTCCTCATATTGATTTTTGGAATATGGTGAGTCTTCAATCCAACATTAGAGTCTATGGAATCATGATTAACATTTCTTTTGTTCTCATCATGAGTTTCCTTTAGTACCCTTTCACCCTTAGTGACCATTTCTTGTAGCAACTTATTCATATTTATCTTAAATTCGTCCATGTCTGTCTTCAGATCTATCTTCAAATCGTCCATCTTAGCTTCTATGCCTTTCTTTAAACCATCCATCTTAGCTTCTACATCTTTCTTTAAACCATCCATCTTAGATTCTGTTCCTTTTTGTGCAAGTGACAATTGTTGCACTTGGTCTCATAATTTTGATATATCATGTTGCATTTCTTCCTCTTCTTCATGGGTCATGCTAGAGCTTTCAGGTTGCCTACTAGGTGTTTGCATTTTCTTTCCTCGGGGCATCAATTACCAATAATAATGCTTTACTATGCCCTTTGAATTCCTTCAAACTAATTTTTCAAACCAATCTTATGCAAAAATTTTAAAAAACTACACACCTTTTTTTTCACTTTGTAGGACCTCGATATTGCCTCTGATGTATCTCTGTACTTTCCGATCATCTAATTCTGAATTTGTGACCTACAGTAGCCCTTTATGTCCTCTTTCCAATGCCACAAGTCTGACCCAAATTGGATTCTCCAAGGAAGAGTTATGCGAAATCTCCCACAGTGACTTGATTATAGACTAGTTCAGTAGAGCGAACTTATACGACGTGCCACGAGTCACTGTTTCGACCTTTGGATCTGAGAAATGCATACAAGAAACTAAAGTCCATCCTCTTTCTGTACCTTCTTACGAAATTTCAATCCGATCCCCAGAGAGAAATTTATGACAATTTTCCCCAGGTCACCTGTTTGGAATGTAATTCATGAGTCTGCAAAAAGACCAACTTCCTCAGATCATATCTCCGCAAATATAGCGTAAAAAGCTCTGAAATTCGGACCCGAGGTTCAACGCGATTTCTTCTCAAATGGGTTTTTTTTGCAACTTCTGAAACGTCACAGAAAAAAGTTATAGCGAAAATGCCACGAAGACCTGTTTGGAGCAGCGAAACCCTAGAATCCAAAGCTCTGATACCAAATGTTATGAAACCAGCTCAAGAAACGAAAAGATAGATCAACGCCTTAGAATTCAGCCTCTTCGAGGGGGAAACCTCCTTTACATTACATAAATAAACAATTCTTGGATGATTCAAATGACAAAACCTCCTTTCTATATATAGGAGTCTAAGGAGTCACAATATAATCCAGCTGACCTAACAATAATAATATAAAGCCACAAAAATAACAATAGAGGGATTCTATGGGGCACAGCAATAACAATATGGGGGAAATAGGGGCACAAAAATATTAATAAGGGGTATAACTATAATAGTAATGGGGTAATCACTAGTATTGTAGGGACCCAACACGTTCACTATTTTTTGTGAATTTAAAGCACTTGTAGAGAAAGATACTGGTAGGAAAATTAAACCTCTTAGAAGTAATAACGATGGAGAATATGTGTCGAATGAATTCAATAACTTTTGTGCTTCAGAAGGAATTCGACAGGAGTTGATAGCACATCGTAACCCATAGTAGAATGGGGTGGCTAAAAGGAAGAAAAGAAGTATTGTGGGAGCGACACGAATGATGTTACATGATCAGGGCCTATCGTTGCACTTGTGGGTCGAAGCATGCAACACAATTGTTTATTTACAGGATAAAATCCCTCATCATATTCTCAGGATGAGTACACCAGAAGAAGATTTTTCAGGGAAGAAACCAAATGTTGCACACTTCAAGATCTTTGGTTCATCAGTCTACAGTCATGTTACCAAGGATGCATGGAATAAGCTAGAGCCAACAACTGAGTTGGGCATATTTTTCAGGTGCACTGATACACCTCACAACTATTGGGTGTACCTGCCATCCAACAATATGACAGTGGTTCATAGAGATGTAAATTTCAATGAAGAGAAGGCCATGAGTTGTTCCCTTGAGAGGGAGCTTCAACTAAATGTAGTTGAGGAGCATTTAGCTCCAAATGAGGAACCTCAGGATGATGTGGAGAAGCCACATGTAGAGGAGTGGAGAGTGGTAATCACCCACTCATTTAGAGACATCCAGAGATGGGAGAAAGCACACCAAAGAGGTTGTCAGGTTATTACATGATGCTAGAGAGAATGTGGGAGCACCCACATCATAGCGCATGCATAGGATGTCACTAGAGCGATACACTGGCTACATGGATTTGATGAGCAAGAGTGTAGAGATTGAGCCATCCTCATTCAAGGAAGAAGTGCAACAACCAATGTGGGTTGATGCCATGGTTGAGGAGTATGAATCCATTATCTGAAATAGCGTTTGGGAGGTGGTCCCAAGACCAACAGATAAGTTAGTGGTGAGTTCTAGATGGATTTACAAAGTAAAGCAAGCAATAGACGGGAGTGTGGAGAAACAAAAGGCCATATTTGTGGCCAAAGGGTTCTCTCAGGTGGAGGGAATTGATTATTATGAGACCTTTTCTCCTCTATCAAGGTACTTATCAATCAGATCTATTCTAGCAATGTCAGCATAGATGGGATGGAAGATACATCAGATGGATGTAAAGACAACATTCCTCAACTACATGATTGAATAAGAGTTGTATATTGAACAGCCGAAAGGATTTGAGACTTCAACAGAGAGTTGCATGTGTGAACACTCAAGGAGACGTTGTATGGACTGAAACACTCACCCCATGCTTGGTACACTAGGATTGACAAATATTTCACCGGGTTGGGCTTCACCAAAATTGAAGAAGATGAAAACCTTTACCATATTGTGGTTGAAGGTAAATTGTTGATTGTTGTATTATATGTTGATGATTTGTTCTGACAGGTGATGAGAAGTTGATTAACTCTTGCAAAAAGGATCTTGCAAGAAAGTTTGAGATGAAGGACCTGGGGCTCATGCATTAATTTATTGGTATGGAGGTATGGCAAGGAGATGAGGAGCTATTTGTTTCTTAGGGAAAGTATGCCAACGAGATACTGAAGAAGTTCCACATGGAGAGAAACAAACTCATGGAGACTCCTCTAGCTGGTAACTAGAGGAAGTAGGATGCTACTTTAGGTGAAATAATGGATGCTACTATTTATAAACAACTTGTGGGTTCACTTATGTATTTGGTGAACACATGACCGGACATGTGTTATGAAGTTAACTGACTTAGTCAAGCCATGGATAAGCCAACCAAATTGTATTGGGAGGAAGCTAAACATGTGTTGAGATACCTTAGAGGCACCACTTAGTTTGGTCTTTGGTACAGATAAACAAAGGGAGGAGGAAGTGAAGCTTCAAGGCTTCACACATGCAGATTGGGCAGGGAGTCCATCTGATAGGAAGAGAACATCATGGGAAATCTTCAGTATTGAGTCAGGAGTTGTTTCTTAGTACCAATAGGAAGTAGAGATCAGTTGCACTCAGTTAAACAAAATTAGAGTACATCGCTGCTAGTCATGCAGCTTGTGAGGCTATCTGGATGAGGAAGATCCTTGTTGGGTTGTTTGGTTAGCAGATGGATCCAACAATGATTTACTGTGACAATCAGATTTGTATCAAACTCTCTGAGAATCCTATTTTTCATGATCGGTCCAAGCATATTGACATCCTATATCACCATATATGAGATAGTGTGCATAGGAGAATCATGTTGCTGGAATACATTCTTACATAGGAGTAGGATGCAAATATTTTGACAAGGGCATTGTCAAAATGAAAATTCGGGTTTCACAGAGGCATGCTTGGGGTAGCAGATAATCACTTTCTTGTTGAGAGGGAGTGTTAAAAATAACAACAATAAAATCATAATTTAATTTGTGCTTGGACTAAACTGGGAATTAAATTGTAATTATATTCTCATAGCAGCTTGTAGCAGTTAACTAAGTTAAGTTGACTTAGTTGGCTCAATAAATTCGAGTTGGAAGTCTATCTAGAGTCATGTAGAGTGAGACCTAAATTTTAGGGCCCAGATTGAGTTCTTATTGAGTTGTAATTATTTAATTCAGTTTAACTGAGTTAAATTTAGTTAAACTAGTTCTAACTGTTGGAGGAACTAATGCGTGGTCAAGTGAATTAAATTGGATTTAATTCACGTGCAGTGATCAATTAGGTAACTAATAATTTGCTCAAAAATAACTCATGCATGCCAGTTCAGAGGAAGACCCAGTTGATATTAGAGTTCAAGGACAATGTATTATCAGTTGTAAAATCATCTAAATTAAATTGGTAATGCATGCAATCAGAGGAATGCATATGGATGGATTGCGTAGTTTTGAGTGAGGAATTTCCCAATTAAATATGGGCTAATTTGTGAAGCTGATTTGTGAAGCAGTGAGTGAGATTGTACTTGTGCATAGATTGTTCGGGTTGAACAAGAATTGTGTTTTCTTCTCAGATCTTTTGTTAATACAATATACAAATAGCGAGGTTTTTAGCTGAGGCTTTCCCTAGATAAATTATTGTGTTATGTGTGATTGAAATTCTTCCTTTTCTGCTTCGTGATTTCATCATTCAATTTATTTTTTTTCATTAATGAATAGAGTAGATTTAAGTCAATTGTTTTAACATATCACAATCTGCAGTTTGAATCCACAATGAAAATCTACATTGATAAATCAACCATAATTAACTCATGCATGCATCAAATACACATTACCCAGTTGAGATTGGAGTTCAAGTGCAGTGTACCATCAGTTGTATAATTTTCCGAGTTGTTCAGGTGGTGCATGCAATCATAGAAGGATCTATAGGGGTTGCACAATTCTAATTGGGAATTTCCCTAATTAATAAGGGGCTAATTCCCAAGGAAACAACGCAAGGAAATAGGATCTTCGCAAGCATCATAATTAATTAAGTATTGAGAAAAGGAAGCTTATGAAGTAGTGAGATAGATTATACTTATGCAGAAATTACTCAGGTTTGAACAATAATTGTATTTATTCTCTATTTTCTAACTAATGAAATACAAATAGGAAGGGTTTTGAGCAGTTGCTTCCCCTTAGATAAATCTCTGAGCATATGTGATTGAATCTTGTCTCATGTTTATGTTGTGATTTCTCAATCGATTAATTCTTTCCCTTGATGAGTAGAGTATATTCAAGTCTTTTATTTTAGCATATTACATAAGTAGTTTGAATCTACAAGGAATTTCTACATCCATTTTGTAATGGAATTCAAATATTTGAGAGATTCACCTGAGAGTTCTAGGGGGGGTGTTCCATTTGTATATATTACTCTCGAACTTTTTGAGTAATCCTACCGATGATTCAAAATATAGGTTTAGGTTGTTTTTTATTATTTTATCCACTATAGGTGATTCTCCTCCTATTAATAATGTATCATCAACAAACTGGGAATGATTTAAGGTTTTTACTCCTCTCTTGTAGTGGATTCCAATGGTCAACCCTCTTTTTATGTCATGCTCGAGTTTTTTTGTTAGGGCTTCTTCAATAAGGATGTATAGGATGGGCGATAGGGGAGACCCTTACATTTATTCCCCTTGTGCTATGGAACAAGCGCCCAAGTCTTCCATTTACTAGGGATGATATCCATGGCTTATAGATACAAGGTTTGATGAGTTCCAAAAATTCATTAGCAAAGCCAAATATTTTTAAAACAACGAAGAGGAAGGAATACTTTCCTTGTTGAAAGAGTTGATCATGTTGTGCTTGAGAACACATCATTATTCTTCTTGAGAGAGGCTTGAGTGAATTGCTTCCTGGACTATAAGAATGTTGTCCATAATTTGTCTTTTCTAAATGAAGCCACCGTGGTTTTTAGAGATCAGATGAGGGAGAAGGTTCTTGAGATTGTTCACAAGAGTTTTGGTTAGGATTTTGTAAGATGAATTGCATGAGGAAATGGGTTAGAATCGATTGAAGGTGAAGGGCCTAGTTTCTTTGGGAATTAATGTAAGGAAGGTTGAATTGGTTTTGCCGCCAATTTCATATTTCTGTTGTGCCCAATGGATAATCTTGAGAAGATCTTTTTTGATAAGTTCCTAGTAAGATTGATAGAAGGTGATGGTAAATCCATCTAGACCTAGTGCTTTGTTAGGATGAGAAATCCATACTTCTCATTGCAATTCTTCTTCAACCACGATCTTTATGAAGGCAACATTTGATTCTTCTATTACCATTTTTGGAATTGGCCTTAGAATTTCCTCAAATTTCACTGGTTTGGAATATGCTATTAGAAGTTTGCTAAAATGTAGATGTGCTTCATATTTGATTACTTCTGGCCCTTCAATGAGTACATTTCCTTCTCCATATATTGAGTTGAATCGAGTTTTTTTTCTTTCTATCCTTCACTTGATCATTGTGAAATAAGGAGGTGTTCTTATTGCCTACTTGAATCCATAATCTTATAGATTTTATTCTCCAGTCCTCTTCTTCTTTTTTGTTGATTTGGTATGACTTCCAATATAGTTCCTTCTCTTGTGCTTGGAGCTCTACTATCTCCTCCTTGTTTTCCAACCTTTTATGCAACTCTACCAGTTCCTTTTGAAGATCAATCCTTACCTGAGCATGTTATCTATAACTTGTTTTTTCCTATCTTTTTAGAGATTCTTTAACAAGCTTTAATTTTGCCTCCCAAATGAAGATGGGGGAGCCATCTATCCTAGTATGTCAGGCCTATTCAATCAACTTTTTGACATCTTTATTTATGGACCTGTTGATGCCTCGAAAATCGCTGCAGCAACAATGGGGGATAACCACCCGGTCCGGACCTTAAAGCAGCTCCTTTTCCGTTTGGTGTGGTGGCTCCGACTGGTTTAACTAGGTCCAGTTACCTTCTCCTTATAGCTATTGGTTTATGATATGTCTTTCACTACCAATAGTTAGGGATATCAGATCACTTCGTCTCGCTGATCAGGCAAGAGAATGACCCTTAAGCTGATTTGGGTTCAGCCAAGCCACAACTAAAGTTTTGCCTCCTTGAGGAGAGGACTTAAAAGAATGTAGAATTTACTCTAAATGAAAGCTTATTCTATGATGCAAGCAAAAGAAACTAATCTAAATCCTATCTTAATCAGGCAGATATAAATCTAACCCAACTAAGAGCAAGATAATTAAAGTATTGGGATTTAAATATGTCTTGTTTATAATGAATATCAAGTTAATGAAGTAGTTCAATTAACTTAATATTATGGTTACCAAAACACATCCTATTGAGACCTCTTAACTGAAATAATAAACCAACAACATTCAGGAAGTAGTTCACAAAAATGATATTAATTATCAAATCAGTAAATCTAATAATTGAATATTGACATGTGGAAATAGTTCACAACACATTACCATTCAATAAATCAGTTTCATAAGACAGATTTCTGAGTAAGTAGTTACTCAAAAATGAGAAATTAATCCATAAAAACAGAGATACATAATAATAAGATTGAGACAAATTACCCATATTGACAATAGTGCACAAACATGAATAAAATGACACATTCCTGTCACCATAAAATTAAAATTGATATTTGAAACAGTAGTATTAGAAATACCAATTTATTGCATCCATTTCTCTGTCCTTGGTCTCCAACAGCCCTTTACATTGCTTGAACTTCTACTTTCAAAGCTAAAGCGACAATAGTGCAAACTTTGCCCTTCATGCATAATTCAAGATACAAAGGGAAAATCCTCAATAATCCCCAGATCTGAGATTTTCTCTCCTCTCTCCTACAACTCTAAATTCCTATTACAGTAGTGCTTTTAGAAGTCTAAAATTGCAGAGGAGAGCAGCCTCTTATTACATTCTACAATCTATTACTTATACTATTTGTGAAGGAATTCTTGAGAGGAAAGTTTGGTGAAGAGAAATCTGCCAAATCCAATTTTATTTGCTCAAAAATCCTGATCTTCAATTGCTGGAGCATTCTCATTGATTGAGATCCTTTTCTCCATATTTCTTCCACTGTTTTCCTGCAAAAAGAAATCAAAATAAATTAAGATGCAATTAAAATATCATTTCGGGCAATTATATCAAATCCAATCAAATTCAATTAAATAAATAATTGAAAATAAAATGTAAGCTTTCTATTGATGCATGTGATGTTTTGATTGGCCAAGGATATCATTGACGAGTGAATCTGCAATTTAGAAGAGGCTTGGACAAATAAAAATAAAACTCAGAAAATTGATTTTGTTTTCAAAATTCGGAGCTTGATTTTCTGCCTGATTTTTTTGTTAGGATATTCCGACACATAGGATATAGTTAAGTTCAACTTGGTCTAGTGTAGAGTTAGGTAAAGTGTGTTTCTTTACCGTTGTACATTTTGTAACTTACAATCCGACGGTCACGATATGTAGTGATCCGACGGTTCATTCTCTCCTCGGTATTACCGACACTTGATCCGTGGCTTGACACCCGATTGGTCCATGAGTTCTATTTAAAGCGCATGGAGGGTCATTGTTCGGGTAATCCGTGCATGAGAGAAGCTTATGTAAATTTTCATTCTTTGATTAATAAATTGCCTGTAGTACCCACGTTGGGACAGGCCGTGGACTGTTTCCCTCTTTGAGGGTTTTAACCACGTCAAAAATACTGGTGTATTGATCTGTGATCTGGTTGTGAGCGGTGTCCTTTTGGTATTCTTTCTGAGGAACTTACCCTGTAAATTCCTACATGGTATCAGAGCTATTTGAGGGCCGCGTCCGTTGGTGATCCAAATCTGAAGCCGGTAGAACTGCATGCGGCTGTCGTTTCCTAGATCTACTGTTTCTGACTGCTTTCGGGCCGAGAGGACTGCTCTGTTGCTTTCGGAGCATCTGTTCCAGTGAGGAACCCCTTTCGTTTCACGCGAAAAGGTTTCCGGTAGCCCTAGCTGCGTCATTTTTCAGATCGGGAGGTATACAGTGTTTTTTGCAGTTTACTGTTATTTTCTCTCTGCTTATTTCGGTTTCGGTTTATTTAGCCTTTTTTTTTAATCGGATCTATACCTTTCATTTCTGCGTATGCTCTTTGCCCTGCGACTCTGTGCGATCTGGGCAAATCAGAAACAGAAAGGAAGGATTTTTCTCATGCGTATGCTCTTTTCCCTGCACCTTAGTGTGATCTCGGAAAATCAGAAACATTGAGAAAAATATTTAGTTTTTCGGCTAAAGCTAACTTTGAGATTTTTTTTAAAAAATTTCTAGTTTTTTGGCTAAAGCTAACTTCGAGCCACAAGGTTCGTTTTTCTTTGCATATTCGTGTTGGGTTTTGTGTTTTTTGTTTTGTAGGGAAAAAGAGCTTTCTCAAGGCAAGCACGCAAACCAAGCCCCCCCCCCCCTCTCTCTCTCTCTCTCTCTCAAATTTTTTGTATAGATCAATTGGTTCAAAGCTATTTTAAGAGAGTAGAGGTCTTGGGTTCAAGTCTCCATTTTGTGGGGGCGGATTTTTTCATTCCTGCACATTCGCACACTTTGCCGGCAACGTCAACAATTTTTTTTCAAAAAGCCATAACTTCTTCATCCGGAAGCCTTTTTCAGAGCCGTTTTTTTTAAAACCGCCTATTTTTTCGAGATCTATCCATTGGAACACTTACTTTCAGCATCTTCAGCTTCAGTTTTTTTTAAAAAATGGAAAGTCCAGGCCAAGTCATTCTTGACAGCACTAACTACTTCCAATGGGTAGCCTACATGGAAGATTTACTTAGAAGTAAAGGTCTCTTCAGAATAGCCACAGACCAAGAGAAGAAACCAAAAGATGAAGACAAGGCTGCAAAATGGGAAAATAGACAAGATCAAGCACGTGGTTTGATAGGGATGTCTATTTCTCCTGATCTTAGATTCCACATTGCAGAACTTGAAACTCCTCATGAAGCATTAGAAAAACTCGCTAAAGTTTTTGGGATTAAAAATGAAATTAGAGCCCATCAACTTGAAAATGAGTTGCTTACTTTGGATCCTAATAATTTTTCTTGCATTGAAGATTTCTTGTCCAAATTCAAGACCCTTAGATATCTCTTGGAAGGTGTTAAAGTTAAGAAAGAAGATGGTAACCTTATTTATTCCATCCTTACTAAGTTGGGACCAGCCTACTCTGTATTTGTTTCCACTTTCCATTCTACAAGGGAAGCTTTCATTTGTCAAGGAAAAGACTACAAGGCCCCTTCCTTTGACTCCTTTTGTGATTCCTTAATAAGAGAACAAGAAAAACTCTTACACCTTGGTCTTCTTAATCTTGGAAACTCTTCCACGAAAGCGTTAGCCGCCCAGCAGCAACCAAATTCAAAGAATCCTAAGAAGTCATATCCTCAAAAGAATGGTCATAAACCAACTCAGCCTCAAAATGAAAGATCATTTCAGCAAAATGATAAGACCAATAAAAACAAATGGAAGAAGACTGATAGACATTGTAACTTTTGTAATCGAGATGGCCACTTAGAATCTAAATGCTTTAAGAAGATGGAAGCCTTGGAAGCCGCAATGAAGAAACATAACATCCATGTGGAGCCTACTTCAACTTCAACTTCCGGAATGGCACTTTCTGCATGTCGTTGTCAATCATCTCAGTCTGGTTATGCATTAAATGTATCTTCTTCTTCTTCTCATTCTCATGAGTGGCTCATTGATTCTGGAGCCTCTTATCACATGGCCAAAAACCAAGCCATGTTTTCTTCTTTAAATGATTGTAACACCAAAAATATATATGTTGGTGATGATAGATCTCTTAATGTTGTAGGGACTGGAACTGTTCATCTAGACAATGGTCAGTTTAATGATGTATTATGTGTTCCAACCTTATCCTGCAACCTTCTATCTGTCTATCAGATAACTCATTCAGGTGAAGGTAAAATTGTTGAATTTTCACCTCATGATGTTGTAATCAAGGATCTAAAAGATCCTAAACAGATTCTAGCTACTGGTCTTGCTGATGATTCCACAAGGTTGTATAAGTTTCACAACTTTGGGTCATCAAATCTTCCCTCAGTATTTGTTGCTCATAATGATGAAGTGAGCAAACTTTGGCATGAGTGATTTGGTCACTTAAACTATCGCTCCCTTCAGCATCTATGTAAAGAAAATATGGTGACAGGTCTTCCTATGGTATCTTGCAGAGATGGTGTTTGTTCCGGATGTGTACTCGGAAAACATCATCGGGACAGTTTTGACAAACGTGCCTCTTGGCACGCCTCAGCCCCTTTACAGCTTGTGCACAGTGATTTATGTGGTCCTCTTCCTGTTGCTTCATTCTCTGGCTGCAAGTACTTCTTAACTTTCATTGATGATTTCTCCAGACGCACTTGGGTATACTTCTTAAAACTCAAGAGCGAAGTATTTAACACATTTTTGGCCTTCAAAGCCTTTGTTGAAAAACAATCTGGACATCAAATTCTTAAGCTAAGAACTGATAATGGTGGAGAATATGTTAAAAACACATTCATCAACTTTTGCACCGAAAATGGAATTCAAATGCAACATACTGTTCCATACACTCCACAACAAAATGGTGTAGCTGAAAGGAAAAATCGCACCTTAAAGGAAATGGCTAATTGTATGCTGCAATCTAAAGGACTCAGTCTTAGTTTTTGGGCCGAAGCAATTAATTGTGCAAATTATATAATCAATCGCACTCCTACTAAGGTTCTAGAGAATATCACTCCAGAAGAAGCTTGGAGTTCCATTAAACCAGATGTAAGTCACTTTCGTGTGTTTGGAAGTGAAGCATGGGCCCATATTCCAGATGAAAAGCATAAAGCTTTAGAACCTAAGCGTGAGAAATGTACTTTTGTTGGATATTCTGAAGATGTAAAAGGTTATAGACTTATTCCATTTAAGTCCAAAAATGTTATCATTAGAAGAGATGTAAAATTTGATGAAAATAAATCGGCCTGCGAGCCTAGTCCGGCGGATGTGCCACCTCTTCCTATCTCTTCTACTTTTGAAAACATTTCTTCTTCAGATGATGAAAGCGAGGATGATAATCCTCCCCCACCTTCTCAGGATCCTCAACTTCCAAGATGGGTCCGTGCTACTCGGGATGCAGCAGGTGACCTTGCCGGTGATCCTACAGATCAGCGACGTACACGTTCTCAGTTTGAAAGAGCCTCTTCTTTACTGGCTCAAGCTCCAGTAAATCATGATCCTGACACTTTTGCAGAAGCTTCAGGCCATCCACATTGGGAAGCAGCTATGAATGAAGAATATCATTCATTGATGACAAATGATACATGGGATCTTGTTCCTCTACCAAAGGGACGCAAACTTGTTAGATGTAAATGGGTTTACAGAACCAAGTATGGACCCGATGGGAAAGTTGATAAACATAAAGCTCGTCTCGTTGCTAAGGGATTTTCACAGGTTGAAGGCATTGACTACACTGAAACCTTCTCCCCTGTTGCCAAAATGAACTCTATCCACCTTGTTCTTTCCCTTGCTGCCTCTTTAAAATGGGAAGTCCATCAGATGGATGTTAAATCTGCCTTCTTGCATGGGGACTTGCAGGAAGAAATCTATATGGAACAACCCATTGGCTTCATACAAACAGACTCCAGCCTTGTTTTTCGACTTAAGAAATCCCTTTATGGCCTCAAGCAATCTCCTCGGGCTTGGTATGCCAAAATGGATAGCTTTCTTTTAGAATCTGGCTTTTCTAGGTGTCATTCTAACAATACTGTCTACACCAAGAAAGTGGGCAACTTTCTTATCATCCTTGTTCTTTATGTTGATGATCTTATTCTTACTGGTAGTGATCCCAACGTTATAAACCATGTGAAGTCCAGCCTTAAAAAGAAATTTGAAATGACCGACTTAGGACACTTACACTATTTTCTCGGTCTTTAAGTCTTGCAATCCAAGGAGGGTATTTTCCTTTCCCAGTCCAAGTATGCTTGTAATATTCTTCGTCATTTTCACATGGAAGACTGTAAGCCAGCCCCTTCTCCCTTTCAGTCTGGAGTCAAACTTTCAGTCTCTTGTACTTCTCCTGAAGTTGATGCTACCTTATACCGTCAACTTGTAGGAAAACTCTTGTATTTAACCCATACTCGTCCTGATCTTTCCTTTGTTGTTGGCCTTGTTGCTCGTTTTATGCAAAACCCCCGTGAAAGTCATTGGAAAGCAGCTAAAAGAATACTTCGTTATGTTCGAGGTACAGTACAGTTTGGGATTCATTACAGTGCCAAAGCAGCTCCTCTGTTAGTTGGTTTCACTGATTCTGATTGGGCTGGTGACCCTGATGATCGGAAGTCTACTGCCGGTTATGTCTTCACTCTTGGTTCAGGACCTATTACATGGGCTTGTAAGAAACAGGATGCCATTTCTCTTTCGTCAGCAGAAGCAGAGTATCGTGGTGCCGTGGAAGCTAGTAAGGAAGCCTTGTGGCTTCGTCAGATCCTATCAGAGTTTGGCTTTGAGCAGCAGCATCCAACCACACTTTGGTGTGATAATCAAAGTGCCATTCAGCTATGCAAAGATCCAGTCCAGCATCAGCGCAGCAAACACATTGAACTACACATGCACCTCATCAGAAAGCTCATTCATGACCATGTTCTTGAAGTGCAATATTGTTCAACAGATGATCAGGTTGCAGACATCTTCACAAAGGCTCTCACAGAGGCGAAGTTCACTAAACTTCGATATATGCTTGGAGTTCAGGAAGTTGTCACTAAGGGGGGATAGGCTCTAGTGCCTCCTTCCTTCTCCTATTGTGTCATATTTGTAAATCCTTCAATCCTATCCCAAGTTGTTCTTAAGGGGGGATGTTAGGATATTCTGACACATAGGATATAGTTAAGTTCAACTTGGTCTAGTGTAGAGTTAGGTATAGAGTTAGGTAAAGTGTGTTTCTTTACCGTTGTACATTTTGTAACTTACAATCTGACGGTCACGATATGTAGTGATTCGACGGTTCATTCTCTCCTCGGTATTACCGACACTTGATCCGTGGCTTGACACCCGATTGGTCCATGAGTTCTATTTAAAACGCATGGAGGGTCATTGTTCGGGTAATCCGTGCATGAGAGAAACTTATGTAAATTTTCATTCTTTGATTAATAAATTGCGTGTAGTACCCACGTTGGGACAGGTCGTGGACTTTTTCCCTCTTTGAGGGTTTTAACCACGTCAAAAATACTGGTGTATTGATCTGTGATCTGGTTGTGAGCGGTGTCCTTTTGGTATTCTTTCTGAGGAACTTACCCTGTAAATTCCTACATTTTTGATCCAATAAATGACCAAATCTATTAGTGAAACCTCCTCAGAAATATTCTCCTTGATTTTATCTTTCCAACGAGCCGTCCTGGGCCTCATTTGGCCAAGTATAACTCAATCTATAAGCCTCCAAAGTTGATGGATCAAATCTGTCATGAATCTGGAAATTCTGTTGCTGGGCTAAAAATATTGTAATTAAAAACTAATGCTAAATTAATCTCTAATTAATTCTAATTTGGTTGCTAATTATAAACTAATTGTTAATTAATATTAATCTATTTATTAATTGATATCTAATTAACTAAAATATTAACTATTTATAAACTAATTAACAAATTAATCCAATTAATAGTTAATAATAATGAAATTTTAATTAAATTAAATTAATTAAATTTTATATATTAATTAATTTAATTAATTAAAATTTATTATTTTAAATATTAAATATTTGTTTAATATTAATTAACTAATCCTACCACTCCCTCACTTTACTTACCTTTTTTCACTTTACTCATACGTATGATCAAAACTTGAAATAAATACCAAGCTTTTAATAAAACTTGAATTAATGCATCATGCCCATATGCCTTTCGGGCTTTTTAAAATTTCGGCGATCGGGGATATGCTCTTCGGGCTTTTAAAATTTCGGCGATTGGGGATATGGTATCGGAGTTTTTTAAAGTTGGGCACAATGTAATACAAAATCCCCGATCCGATATCGCATCGGGGGTATGATGTGTATCGGGATTTTTTAAAATGTGTTCCGAATAAAACTTTCGATCCGATTAAAATTTATTTTATTTATTAATTTTTTTATATATTAAATTTTAATTTAATTAAATTAATTATATATTAATTAAATTTAATTAAGATTTAATATTATTTTTTGTTTTGATTTTATTTTAATCAAATTTAGTTAAGTCGTGAAATTATTTAAACTACAACTACTTGAATGTTTGGGTTTTCGAGATTAAGATTTGATTTGGAAATTGGAGTGAATTTCTTAAAAATCCCGATAACTAATGATTTGGCCGCATAACTAAAAATGGAAAAATGTTAGTAAAAACTCGCTATGGGTTAATATTTAAAATGAATGCATTATTGAACTAATTTATTTACAAAATGCAATATTGTAGATTTTATGCATTTTTAACCGAGGCTACATAAATAATCAGACTTTCAAAGGAGTGCCATTTTCAAACCAGTTGACCAAATGAGCCGAAACAAGCGTCAATGGGAAGCTTATAAAAAATCGATTCTAATAAAGCAATCAAAACAAGAATCCAAAGAAAACGAAAAATTAACAAAAGCGTAGGGCAATCAACTAAATAAAAATCCAAAAAAGGTGTTTAGCCAAAATTTTTATAGAAAGGGTCCCCATTATTTGAGTTGAGCAAGTAAAAAATGGGGGGTTGTGTTTTTACCACAACAATGGCGACACACGGGAGAAGAACCAGTTATTTCTCTTTGATATGAATGAGATTTTCCTAAAATTAAAGTAAAAATAATTAAAGAAGAGAAAATTATTTTTGGAATACTTGACCAGGTTCATTAATCTGAATAAAAACAAGAATCATCTAACTGTAATTTTTCTTAAAACTTCTCATAAATTAAAATATTTCAAAACTCTATATCAGTTCTTAATTAGTTGTAGAGATAAAGCAGGGGTCACTTTACAGCTTAGCTTTCAAAATATACTTGTTTGTCACAGGTAGAGCCACTGCTACCAGCAAACATCTATAGTCTCGACAGGGTTACCTTTTAATCATCAATGATTCAGAATCCCATCTCTTTAAGAATTATTGACCTAGAGATAAATCCATTTATATATGCATTACTTTTTATTTTTTATTTTTTAGTTCTTAAAAGTCATTGTTCTGGTTTGGTAGCCAGATAGTTGACAATGCCATTCACTCGTTATAATTGGACTGAACAAGCTAGCTCGTGATGAGACCCCTTGTCTTATAATTGTTTGCAATCATAAGCCATTACCCTGGTTTGTTTAGCAGTGTTGGTAATGTCAGCCTATTTTTCCCTATGATCATGGTAAGCAGGCTCACGATGAGACCTCTTATCTTTTAAGTTTAAATATATTTCTCGATTATACTCTAGAAAAATAAGACTTTCTGGGACAGGGAGAATCGTTGACTCCTTAAGAGTTAAGAATGACAATTTCAGAGTTAAAGGTGTTTTGCTGTAAAGTGTCTTTACTTGGTTAAAAATAACTTTTCTTGACTGATAATAAAACTTTGAAAGATCCTAATGAAATTTTGAAATCTCAAAATGATTACAATTTGATGAGAAAGAAATTTCCAGATTCTATAATACTTTGCCAACTTCTCTTGATTGATAATCTCTTCCTTAAATATGTCTACTTTTATAATAAGAAAATTAAACAATACTAAGAGATTCAAGAAAAAGCTAATAGGTGACTATTAACTATCCTTCTCTATGTATGCTGACCATTGTTAGGTAACAAGTAGGCCTTCCATATAAATCATGGCAAAGTCACCAAAATCAACACCGAAAACCAAAGGAAAAGAATTCTTAAAAATGAAAAAGAAATCAACAAATAAAGATGAAGAAATTTGAAAAAAGAAGGAAAATCCCAGTTTAAAAGATAAACTCAAACAAGAATGTTTATAACAATTTCTTCAACAATATGAAGAAAAAGAAAATAAGCATGTAATCATTCCTTCTTATGTTGAGATTTAGAAAAATCATACCTTGCAGGGTTGTAAGTGTTCTCGGCTTTTTGGATAGCAGTGACGATAAAATTTAGCCACAATGAAAATTTTCCATCCGATATCAATCTTCTTGTTTCAAAGCATCGTTTTGATCATTTTTTTAATAACAGGAATGCTCAAAGAAATAAACTAAAGGTTCAGAAATTCCCTGGTGTAGCTATTTCGATGAAGATTATCGCTGCTTCTTGAAATTAAGCCAGGAGAAGAGTATGGACTTCGAAAATATGATCTGGCAGAGGATTGGAAACTTCAAATGGAGAACTGCAAAACAGATTTATATATCAGAAAAACAAAACTGAGAGTAAATTGCCGAAATGGAAATTAATGAAAGTGGGTAAATGAATCTTACCATTGGATAATTGCTTTTGATCTTACCTGAAAGGTATCAATTTCTCCAAACTAGCTGACTTCTTATTTTAATTATCATTAAAAACATGAAGAAGTCCCATTAACCAAAATCCTATAACCCAAAATCATTATTTATTTTATTTAAACTAAAGCAAACAGTAAAATGTAAACATAGAATGCTTAGTGCTCAGGGGAATTGAAATTAAAAGAAATGCATCAGAAATAAGAATGAAAATGTGCAGTAATGACTGTTTCTCAAAATATTATTAGTTTTATATAAACTCCATGATTTTATAAAATCCAAAATCAAGACCAAATCGAAGATAATAGAATTCAAATATGAAGATAGAGAGGTCTTGAATTCCATTTTTAATTATGGAATTATATATTTAAAACTAAAATGTATGAGAAATTGAAATGTTTTTTATATGCTGCAATTTTGTCAACAATTGCTTTTTTCCCATAGTGGTTTCCCAAGCTTGCTTTTAAAATAACATATCGTCGTATCGGATGATTCACATAACATGTTTTTTCACCATGCTTCAATTTTAATTTGCAAGACTTCACTTTTGTTGCTATGCCATATATCGATTAAATGTTAATGGCTCAAAGGCATGCATTGGAAGTTATCGCATCGGAGATTGCAATGGCAAATAGCCGATAAGAACATGTGCAATGAAATGAAGCGATCACATCATTAAAGAAATATTATATCGAGGATCAGAGAATATTTACATTGCACTTCCCGTATCGCAAAACGCACATCGTAGATTCAGAGAAATGACGTGAGCATAAAAAAAATATGATGAAATGATTGCACTATCGGCGATGCGATGGATGACGTAGCTAATCGGCAATCGTCAAACTTTGGGTACCTGATGTAACACAATGTATTTTTTGTGATGCCGATATGTGATGAAGAGAGGACCCGATAACTTTTTATGATGGGATTTCAATAACATATCGGATCCGAGACATCGGCCCTTTTAAAATTATGCCCTTACTTTTATTGCGATTGAACGGACGCGATATTTTTTTATGATTTTGATTTGAATTTCATATCGGGTCCGGGATTATGTGTTCATCGCAATATCGGTAAAGCCGATTATTGGTGATTCACAATAATGGAAGTATACTTTGACTGCAAAGCTCTGACATGCGAAATGCGATATGGCATATAAGTAAGATAATACATCGGAGGTATTCTATGAATAATTTGTTATCAAAAGAAATGCTAAGAACTACTTCCGATGAAATCTTATGATGAGAATGGTCTTATGATATTCCTTGAAATTTCAATTGTGTTTTCTAAGTGAATAAAAGCAAAGTTAAAGAATGTTCAAATTCTAATGAATCAAAAATAAAATTTCCCTGAACCTGTTGCAATTTGAAATGGGTTTGTTGCTTACTTCAAGTTTCGAAAACGAATGAAAACCTGTAAATAAAACAGAACACAAATAAAAAATAAACTAAGGAAAAGAGAAACTAATAAGAGATGAGAACGAACTTGCAAATGCATACCTGGAAGGAAATTGTCTGCAAATTTTACCTTATGAATCTTCAAATTCTTCCTTTGATTAAAATCATCTCATTATTTATTCTAAATCTAAGTGTGCAATCAGCCTGAATGAAATCAATTATTCATGTTCATAAAACAGAAAATTTACCAGAAATAAATATAAAAATAAACTTCCCTTTCGAATTGAAACAACAATTTATTACCTCTGCTTATTCTGAATAACTTGAGAAGAATGCGTATTGTTATAGCGACTGTTCAATAATGTCTTTAGTGAATGAATATGATGCGTATTGCAGCATCAAATAATCAACTAAAGATTAGAATGAGATTAAGCCACTAATTGTGGAAAAATATCAAAACAGATTTGAATGTGTGCACTTGGCAAAATGGACATCCTTAAGGTCAGCTTTTAGCAAATTCCGAGGAAGATAATATGAACTTCATATGATTACCGTGAAAGGTTGGACTGACTAATAATGATGGAATTAGAATTAAGCTTATCATAGACAGTCATACATTTCATGGGATAATGGGGTCATGAAGCTTTTTTATCCTCAAATCCTTACCATATAAATTTCAAAAGAAAATCTTAGAAGGAAATCACGAAATGAAGAAAAGTGGCTTTGAGGCAATCGATACCAAGTGCAACTTTTAATTGAATTTAATCAAGACATTATTTAAAATAAGCAGAGTAGAGGTATTGCTGCAAGAATTTTTTTTAAAGGAAAGCAACAATTAAAACTTTCTGATAAGGAGAAAAATGTTTTCACTGAACATGTATGAGAATGGCAGATTGCTTTGTTTTATTTTTAATCTATAGAACTGTTAAAAATAAATTATCTATACAAAACAAACTAACTAAATTAATTCTACTCCTATTCTAACCATATACATGAAAATGACTAGGTATAGTCATATTTCCAGTGTAGCCATTTTCTCATTTTAATTGCTGCATGTATGTACATTTCAAATGTTAGTAATAAAAATAAAAATATAATTAAACTAAGAAAATTAAATATGAAATCAGAATGTATAGTTATTGTTAGCAAGTTGATTAAAATCTCCTTCTCTTGAAATTTCCTTGCCAATTCAATACCAATTGGATCATAGAAATCTGGATGGATTTCCATTAATGATTGGGAAACGTTCAAAAGAGGAGATGACAGGCCGAATTGTGGATATGAGTTTTCAAATTCAAAGGCCTGGAAAAAATTGTTAGTGTTATGTACAAATGTTAAGCTATTAACAATTTCCTTTGAGAGAAACATTTCCAAATATTTTTCAAATGAATTAATGAAAAATGAATGGAAATCTGTTAAATACAATTGAAAATTATTAATTGAATTAAAATGCTGGCCAGATTGTAAAAATATATCCTCTAGTTGAGATTGTTTTTGAAACTTTTGATAAGAAATGAACATCAATTGACATTGACATGTTAACAGCTCTTGATGTTCATGGTTATAATATGAAACTTCAATTTCCCAATAAGGCAATTCATCAATTGAGTGTTTGATAATAAAGTGCTCAATATGGCAGCATAAAGTGTTAAAATTCTGCAAAATAAAATTAGAAAATAAATCTAAGTTTAAACAAAATAACTGTGAAACAAAAACTAAAATGAAATCACTATTTGTACAACTAATGTTACAGCACAATTGGGATTGTTTTGAAATAATTTCTCTTTCACAAGGATTGGCTAGAATTATGAAATTTGGGTAATTTTGAATTCCAACTTGTAAAATAGAAAACGAATTATGATTATGAATAGGAATGGGAGTTTGATCCTCATATGAATCATAAATTGGAATGATTTCTTGAATGGTGAAATCATGAAGATAATTTGCTACTCTAAAATGAGGATTAGTTGAGATAATTCCTAAATTGAAGTGTTCTTCATCCTCAGATGTTATTTGAATTTTATCATGAGGATTCTCTTGAGAAGAATAAAAATCAACATCCTCAATGTCAGAGTAATCAACATAAATGACCTCACAAGATTGCATGGAATTCCCTTCGATTTCATCCAATATACCAAAACAAGGAGGAACAAAAATCTCATGTTCATTAGTGGCAAAAGAATGATCAATTATTGTTTCTTTATCTTGATAAAAATTTAATGGTAATTCATTTAAATCATCCTCTTTAATTTCTGAAATATCATTAATACCAAGAGGAAAAATATTACCATCATTGAAAATATCAGGATAAAGGGAAAAATGTGAACCTGAAACAATGCATTTAAAACTGTCTCTGTTTGAGAACTCTTGTGCATTATGCTCATTGTAAATTTCAGATTGCATATCATTCCTTTGCGTGCATATGCTTTCTTGAAGAACGCTGCTTTGCTTCTCTGATTTTGGCATTTGCTCATCATGGAGAAATTCAGAAATTTGTACAGCAGTTTGCATTTTGATTGCTGGTTGTACTTGCTGATTTGCGATTTGATTTTCCGAATTTACTTCAAAGTAGCTTTCAGATTTCAAGGCGGTTTTTTCTCCAAAATTGTTGTTGTTGTCTTCTTGCATTTGAATAGAAATATTTTTCAAGCTTTGTGAAACCACTTCATCACAATTTATTTGCACATCCATATTGGGATTCTCATTTATATTAGAAGGGGATGAAACAAAACTTGAATTAATTTCATATGGATTGGGAATGGGTGGAAGAGAACAAATATATTCAAACCAATCTAATGATTCTTCTTCCGTAGGCTTATCTTCATCTTTAAATCTTAAGCAATTCAAATGAAATCGAATATTAAAATCATTAACAGACTCATTTTCAAACCTACGTAGATATTCAATTTCTTCACATACATGTTCATAATCATAGCTGTCGAATTTACAAATGAAAATTATAACAAATTGATCCCAGCTATGGATTGAAGCAACTGGAAGAGTTCTACACCAGCTTCTGGCTTTTGTCGCAAATGTAAGAGTAAAAATTCTGCATAAGATGCCTTCATCAATTCCTTGAAAATCATAATTTGAAATGTTTTGAATAAATTGAAAGACATGGTTAAAAGCAGAAGAATTTCTCTTACCATTGAATTTTACCTGAGACAAGAGTCTTACCACTTCGGGTGGGGTATTGGAGGATGCACGTCCATGGATACAACTCCAAATTGGAAGCTTAAGAGGAGCCATAAACAAAATGTTAAAATTGAAAAGACTCCAATAGACAAATTTCTCAGGCCCTCCTTCTAGCACCAAAAATGTTGATGCCTCGAAAATCGCTGCAGCAACAATGGGGGATAACCACCCGGTCCGGACCTTAAAGCAGCTCCTTTTCCGTTTGGTGTGGTGGCTCCGACTGGTTTAACTAGGTCCAGTTACCTTCTCCTTATCGCTATTGGTTTATGATATGTCTTTAACTACCAATAGTTAGGGATATCAGATCACTTCGTCTCGCTGATCAGGCAAGAGAATGACCCTTAAGCTGATTTGGGTTCAGCCAAGCCACAACTAAAGTTTTGCCTCCTTGAGGAGAGGACTTAAAAGAATGTAGAATTTACTTTAAATGAAAGCTTATTCTATGATGCAAGCAAAAGAAACTAATCTAAATCCTATCTTAATTAGGCAGATATAAATCTAACCCAACTAAGAGCAAGATAATTAAAGTATTGGGATTTAAATATGTCTTGTTTATAATGAATATCAAGTTAATGAAGTAGTTCAATTAACTTAATATTATGGTTACCAAAACACATCCTATTGAGACCTCTTAACTGAAATAATAAACCAACAACATTCAGGAAGTAGTTCACAAAAATGATATTAATTATCAAATCAGTAAATCTAATAATTGAATAATGACATGTGGAAATAGTTCACAACACATTACCATTCAATAAATCAGTTTCATAAGACAGATTTCTGAGTAAGTAGTTACTCAAAAATGAGAAATTAATCCATAAAAACAGAGATACATAATAACAAGATTGAGACAAATTACCCATATTGACAATAGTGCACAAACATGAATAAAATGACACATTCCTGTCACCATAAAATTAAAACTGATATTTGAAACAGCAGTATTAGAAATACCAATTTATTGCATCCATTTCTCTGCCCTTGGTCTCCAACAGCCCTTTACATTGCTTGAACTTCTACTTTCAAAGCTAAAGCGACAATAGTGCAAACTTTGCCCTTCATGCATAATTCAAGATACAAAGGGAAAATCCTCAATAATCCCCAGATCTGAGATTTTCTCTCCTCTCTCCTACAAATCTAAATTCCTATTACAGTAGTGCTTTCAGAAGTCTAAAATTGCAGAGGAGAGCAGCCTCTTATTACATTCTGCAATCTATTACTTATACTATTTGTGAAGGAATTCTTGAGAGGAAAGTTTGGTGAAGAGAAATCTGCCAAATCCAATTTTATTTGCTCAAAAATCCTGATCTTCAATTGCTGGAGCATTCTCATTGATTGAGATCCTTTTCTCCATATTTCTTCCACTGTTTTCCTGCAAAAAGAAATCAAAATAAATTAAGATGCAATTAAAATATCATTTTGGGCAATTAAATTAAATCCAATCAAATTCAATTAAATAAATAATTGAAAATAAAATGTAAGCTTTCTATTGATGCATGTGATGTTTTGATTGGCCAAGGATATCATTGACGAGTGAATCTGCAATTTAGAAGAGGCTTGGACAAATAAAAATAAAACTCAGAAAATTGATTTTGTTTTCAAAATTCGGAGCTTGATTTTCTGCCTGATTTTTTGATCCAATAAATAACCAAATCTATTAGTGAAACCTCTTCAGAAATATTCTCCTTGATTTTATCTTTCCAACGAGTCGTCCTGGTCCTCATTTGGCCAAGTATAAATCAATCTATAAGCCTCCAAAGTTGATGGATCAAATCTGTCATGAATCTGGAAATTTTGTTGCTAGGCTAAACATATTGTAATTAAAAACTAATGCTAAATTAATCTCTAATTAATTCTAATTTGATTGCTAATTATAAACTAATTGTTAACTAATATTAATATATTTATTAATTGATATCTAATTAACTAAAATATTAACTATTTATAAACTAATTAACAAATTAATCCAATTAATAATTAATAATAATGAAATTTTAATTTAATTAAATTAATAAAATATATTAATTAATTTAATTAATTAAAATTTATTATTTTAAATATTAAATATTTGTTTTAATATTAATTAACTAATCCTACCACTCCCTCACTTTACTTACCTTTTTTCACTTTACTCATACGTATGATCAAAACTTGAAATAAATACCAAGCTTTTAATAAAACTTGAATTAATGCATCATTCCCATATGCCTTTCGGGCTTTTTAAAATTTCGGCGATCGGGGATATGCCCTTTGGGCTTTTAAAATTTCGGCGATCGGGGATATGCCCTTCGTATCATGCAAATCGGATCGGGAGATGGTATCGGGGTTTTTTAAAGTTGGGCACAATGTAATACAAAATCCCTGATCCGATATCGCATCGGGGGTATGATGTGTATTGAGACTTTTTAAAATGTGTTCCAAATAAAACTTCCTATCCGATTAAAATTTATTTTATTTATTAATTTTTTATATATATTAAATTTTAATTTAATTAAATTAATTATATATTAATTAAATTTAATTAAGATTTAATATTATTTTTTGTTTTGATTTTATTTTAATCAAATTTAGTTAAGTCGTGAAATTATTTAAACTACGGCCACTTGAATGTTTGGGTTTTCGAGATTAAGATTTGATTTGGAAATTGGAGTGAATTTCTTAAAAATCCCGATAACTAATGATTTGGCCACATAACTAAAAATGGAAAAATGTTAGTAAAAACTCGCTATGGGTTAATATTTAAAATGAATGCATTATTGAACTAATTTATTTACAAAATGCAATATTGTAGATTTTATGCATTTTTAACCCAGGCTACATAAATAATCAGACTTTCAAAGGAGTGCCATTTTCAAACCAGTTGACCAAATGAGCCGAAACAAGCGTCAATGGGAAGCTTATAAAAAATCAATTCTAATAAAGCAATCAAAACAAGAATCCAAAGAAAATGAAAAATTAACAAAAGCGTAGGGCAATCAACTAAATAAAAATCCAAAAAAGGTGTTTAGCCAAAATTTTTATAGAAAGGGTCCCCATTATTTGAGTTGAGCAAATAAAAAATGGGGGGTTGTGTCTTTACCACAACAGGACCAAAGGGGTTATATCGAAATGGAAGATGACCTAAATTGGTGCTCTCATCCAGGATTAAATTGATGGGCTTGTGATCAAATGTTGTTGTAGAGAGAATCCTGGAAGATGTTGCGACAGTTCTTGCAATGCGGTTCATATGAACTATGAATCGATCCAACATTTCCTCGATGTTACTAGGTCAAGTTCACTAATTGATCCATGTGAATTTTATATTATTTGGTCTGATTTCCATTGCTAGTTGTGCTCAACCATAATAGCTTCTAGCTTGTCTCTGCTTGGATCTAGAAGAAATAAACCACCTCTTTTTTCTTAAGTGTTGTTGGCTTGTTGGGGCCTGACCCAGGTTCAGAGATGATTTAGCCAAATAAATCTCGGTACTACTGGCCCTTTCGGCAATAGTCCGCGGAGAGTGGACTGAGGTCTCACCCGAAGCAGTATGAGAGGGTGCTAGAACTAGGTTTCCGCACCCTGGGTATGTCTGATGGGTTCCAAGTGGTCCGCGGTTTGACCCTACGTGCACTTATCACTACCTCGCAGCCGGTGATGTTGCCTTCGCGTAGCCCTTCTCGGGGGCCGAAAAATGATATGATCCCAATCCTTACTAGGAATCCAATATTAGTTGGTTATCTTAGCTTATCTGTATGCTTTTATTTATACTTAACAACATTTACCATTCATACAAAAGCGCGTAGTAAATAAACAGTATAATTGCAAATGATATCAAACAGGAAATAACACAAGAATCGATACACATAATTAATATGAAACTTCTCTTTATTATTCTTCTTCCTTGGTTACAGACTCGACTCCGCCCTGCGCACTGAGCTGCAGGGGTCTGCGCACTCAGCTACGAACTCTACTAGGCCTCTGCGCACTCAGCTGTAGAGCCTCTTCCTACTATTACGACCCAAGACACTGGACTCTTGCTCTATGCTTGCTATCTTTCAGACTCCATCCATTTGTCCTCTAACTTACTTGACCACTTTACAACTTACAGCGGACCATGGGTAGGCTAACACTACATTCAAAACTTAGGGCGGACAACCCTATGACTCTAACGTACAATTCGCGCTTTGTGCCCGCAATTCGTAGAGTTTTTATAACAATATTAGTCAAAACTTGGGCTTTGAGCCCCAAACCATGCTATGGGGGGATTCCATGCCCAACAAGCCCCCAACACAAACATTGTGACTCACCCTCGAGTCACTCTATCGATGCGGCGATCTTGGTGAGGAGTCCCTCCAACTGTTCCCGTACGGCACTGATGTCTGCCACACACTGAGCTGCTGCTTGTTGAACCTACTGTATTCATTCCTCCATGTCTGAATTGTGTCCTTACATCTGTACCACATCTGCTGCATATATTTATAGTCCCACATCCTTGTTCGACTCCTCGGGTCGCGAAGACTATACGTCAGTTGGTCAATCAGATAGTCGGCCCACCTGTGTAGGGCTTCAAGCAGCTATCATTTAATTTTCCTAGGAAGGGTTCTCCATTTAGTTTGACTAGTTGGACCGCGCCTCTGTCTGTGACCTCCTTAACCACGTATGGTCCCATCTAGTGCATTCTGAATTTTCCTAGAAATTTTTCAAACTTACTGTCATATAGCAGCACTAAGTCATTTACCTTGAAGGTGCACAACTTGATATGGCGATCGTGCCAGGATTTTTAACGTTGCTTTTGTACATGCTGATGAAATCCAGCCAAAAACCATTCTTCCTTGAGTTATTCTAATTGCACAAGCCTTTCTTCCAGAGCTTTGTGGTCCATCATGCCTGTAAGAGTTGCTATTCGCAGACTAGGTACAATATATTCAATCGGCATGATAGCTTCCACGCCATAAACTAGTCGGAAACGTGTCTGCCCCATCAGTTTCTTACACATTGTTTTGTAAGCCCATAACACAGCAGGTATGCGCAGGTCCAAATCATTTCGTTGCATGTTGCATACTTTGGTCAGCGCAGTCTAAAGTATTTTGTTAAATGCCTCTACTGTCCCATTAGCTTGTGGGTGGTATGGTGTACCTTTCTGATGATACACCTGGAACTCTTCTGTGAGCACATCGATGGTTTCATTTAGGAAATGTGTTCTGCGATCACTCATTAAGATTTTCAGACAACCAAATCGGGTCAACACTTTTTCGAACAAAAACTTCACAGCTGTGGCGGTCATGCAGTCTTTGACCGACTGCGCTTCCGCCCATTGTGTCAGGTACTCCATCGCAGTGATGATGTAGCATGTGCCCGTCTTTCCCTGAGGTTTGATCGGTTCCAAAAAGTCGATTGCCCATTTCTCAAATGGCTACAATGTAATTTGTGGTTTTAATGGCATCTTGTCCCTCCACGATGGTTTCCCAGTCCTGTGACATATATCATAGGCCTTACAGTGCGCTTTCGAATCTTGGTGCAGGGTTGGCCACCATAACCCTGCGCGAAGAATTTTCTATGCGGTCGCGCGTCCTGCATAGTGTCCTCCTGCAGCACCCCCATGTGCTTCTGCGAGGATCTGGCTTCGTTTGAATTCAGGTACGTATCTTCGCAATATCTCGTCATTCTCCATTTTGTATAGGTGCCTCGCAATGACAGAAAAATCCCCTGTGTGCACCACCAATTCCTACTTCTATTGGATGGAATATTCCTTCAACGTCGTCCTTGTTGTCAAAAAATGGATTATATATTCGAAGTGCCTGTCCGTGACGCACACCGCAAAGAGTTGTGCATCAGGTAGTCCCTCCTAGAATTAGTGGGTTCCTCGCCCGTCTCAATTCACGACAAGTGATCCGGTCAGGTGTTCAGGCGTCTTGGCTTGACTATGAATTCAAAATCATACTCCTGGAACAAAAGCCACTTGCATATGCACCCCCCCAACTCAGGCTTATTGACTAGGTATTTCAGTTCGGAATGGTCGATATACACCTTGAAATGTCCTCCGAGTAAATAGTGTCGGTACTTTTAGAGCACGTACACCATCGCTAACCCCTCACGCTCAGTGGTGGAATAGTTCTTCTCTGTTATGGACTACCTCTGGCTTGCAAACGCGATAGGGTGATCCAAACCTTCCTTGCCCTCCTGTGTGAGCATTGCTCCCAGCTTGATACACGATGCATCAACATGGACATAAAACTCCACATCCCATTTTGGGAAGACCAGGATTGGAGCAGAGGCCAATTTCCCCTTCAGGACGTCCAAATTTTCATACAATTGTCATTCCAGCAAAATTTAACATCCTTTTTCAATAATTTTTCCATCGGCGCGGTGATTTGGGCTTAGACTTTGATAAAATTTCTGTAGTATCCAGTCTGTCCCAAGGTAGCGCGCATTTGTTTAACACTTCGCGGTGCTTCCAAATTTAGAATAATGGAAATCTTTGCGGGGTCCACCATCAATCCTTGTTTGCAAACCACATGTCCCAGCAGGTTTCCAAGGGGGACAAGGAATGTGCACTTCTTAAGGTTCAACGCAATTTGGTGTCGGCAGCAAGTATCTAGCATCAAGCGTAAGCTTGCTACATGGTGCTTAACTAATCCAAAGACAGTCCAATCATCTAGATAGACCTCCAAGAACTTGTGGATGTATATTTAAATGTAGCCACAATGATGTGCGAAAAGATGGCTAGCGTGTTCTTCAGTCTAAACGGCATAACGTTGTATTGAAAGCAGCCCCATTCCGTTGTGAAGGACATTTTTCTCCTGTCTTCTGGCGCGATCTTGATCTAATGATACCCTAAGAACCCATCCGTGAATGAGTATGCTTCCTAGTAGCCAACATTCTCCAGTACTTCATCTATGAACGGTGTCGGGAATGGATCGTGTACACAGGCGTCGTTCAGCTTCCTGAGGTCCATGCATATTCTTATTTCTCCCTTTTGCTTTTTCTCTTATACTAGCATAGGATTCACCTAGTCAAATTCTTCCACCGGCTTAATAATTCCAGCTGCGAGCATTTTGTCTCATTCTTCACGAAACTTTTCCTTATATTTCGGATTCAAGCGGTAAGGTCGCTGCTTAACCAGCTTCGCATCAGGTTTCAGGGTGATCTTCATCATCTGTAAATTGCCAACGATCCCTTTTAAGTCTTTAATTTTGGTCGAGAACAAGTCTTGGTATTCACGGAGTAACTCAGTGACCTTATCCACCATGGCATCATCCCAATAATCCCCAAGCATTGCGTACTTCGGCTTTGCCTCCATTCCAATATTTACCTGCTTTGTTTTTAGCAGTGTGGTGATGTCGGGATCCTCAATCGATGGTTTTAACACCCAGGTTGTTCCCTATGACTCCCAAGGGAATACGGCCAGGGTAACCACTAACCAATCTTTGGATCACTGTTTCTAGCCAAACTGTGATCAGAGAGGGCTCTCTCTTTATGATTTGTATCTGTTATGATAGTGCTTTAGGCTAGGTATTATGCACAGGTTTTGTTTATGTTTTGGTTGAAGAGTTTCTTTCAGGTCTTGTGATGTAGTGTTCAAAGAGTCAAATATCATTGGGCAATGGAGTCTATGGCTGCAGGTGTCTAGAAACCTTGAGGTGAATTGGTGAAACTTACAGGGCCATTTGGATACTTCATACAACAAAATTTTTGATTTATAACATGAACAGGTGAAAAAACCAGTGAAAGCATTTAAGAATTTTCACTAAAGTATTTAAGTATTTCCACCAAACTAGGTATGAGAAACGGATAGATGTCTCAGGAGCAAACTTGAATCCCTGGGAATGTCTATCACTGCAAAAGATATAGTTTTAAAGTGCAGCAATTAAGAATTACACTTCATTCACTGTATCTGAAGAAAACATGGATAATAGCTTAGATTGAGTTCAGGGTAATCAGTGATTAAATCCTGGAACTATTCTTCTACTTTGCTATTAAGTGTAAAACATTTAAACAATAAAAGAGAACAAAAGACTCGAAAAAAACATGTAATACAGAGATTTAAGAAAGACTTATTGTTTTATGAAACACTCTGGAATCCTGCAACTTTCACCATTCATCACAATGCATCAAGGTACGCCAAGCTTCGGAAATTCCATTCACCCTTTGTATTATTTTTCTGAGAATTTTACAGCAAGTGAGATCCCCAAAATGAAAATAACAACAACCCCTTAAGCTTATGTGCGGGGCGAATATATACTTACGATTTTTACAAAAATATCTGAGTTCTAAGTTATCTCAGACTTAATATTCTCACCAACTTTTGAGATATTATTATCAGAAATTTATTACAGCATTGAATACAAAATAAAGGCGTCTTGATGTTCTGTCAGAAGATATTTTGGCCTTTGGGAGCTGCTGAGTCGGTTGGGATATTTTGATCAAATGCTGGAGAACTCGACTTTATAGCTCGTGCGCTGTATTTTTGGGTCTGCCACCTGTGATTGTGATTGCTGCTGTGGTGACTAAATAGCCCTGCTGAGTTGGCTCATCATCTGTCTTTTCCTTGTAGATTTATCCACTAAAATTCTGCCTGTGCATGACTGCTCATAAACTGGAGAAAATTAACGCTACAGGTTCTGGCTTGATAAGATTATCTGTGTCAAATTCCTCCAGACTTCCTGTGTGGGCAATTGGTGCTTCATGATTGCCTCCATAGTTTCATCTGCTTCTGTATACTTAAAGAAATTTGGTGGTGCATCAAACAGGTGATCAATTTCATTCATAATAAAAAACAGGTTGTCCACCCTATCATACAAATTCTGCCCTGATGCTGGCCCTGTTTCTGCTGAGGTACTGGGTTGTTTTGCAATTTGTGCTGCAGCATGGGCATCAACCCTTTTGATGTAGTTTTCCAGGGTAAGCAGTCTTCCTACACTGCTTAATATGCTGGGGAGGACTCTGTTCTGTAATGCCAGGAATCTGTCCAGGAATTTGTTGATTTCGGTCTGCATATCCTGTGTTCTCCTCTCCAGCGTCCCAACTAGGCTTCGTAGTGTCAGGACTCTTTTAACTACTGAGATTGTCTCAGTCCTGTTAGCAATTCCCATGGTAGCTAGTTGAGAGCTAGTTTTGTTATTTAAAATATTGATCATTCTGCTGGCAGCATCTGGCATGTGGCCAAGGCTTGCTCTAGCTCTGTGTATTTCCCTGTTTGCCTTTGTAATGAGTACTATTTGCTCATCCATAGTCTCAATATACTACCACTGATTGGTGATGGACCGACCAATGTTACCCCAGAGGACTGCTTTTAACTCTGCTGTTACCTTTTCTAGTGTGAGCTCCTTTTCAAGTTCAGTTATCCTCTTCTTTAGAGCTTTTACTTCTCGTTCCTTTGCAGCCTCATTCTGCTTGCTCTTATCCAATCTTTCATTTACTTTAGTCAAAGATTTTTTGACTTCATCAAGCTCTTTCATTTGAGCCTCAAGAACTTGGATTTCGGCTTGCAGCTTCTGCATATCCAGACTAGGAGTCTGCTCTGTTGTTGGTGTAGCTGTTGCTGTAGTTGGTGTTGTAGGCCCTGTCTGTTGAGGAGGAGGAGTAGTTGTTGGAGGGGCTTCCTCAAGATTGATTATTTCAGGAGGAGGCTAGGAGGTTTGGCCCTCTTCTTTTTGCTTTAATGCTGTCTGTAGTGCTGCCTTTGCAGCTTCTGATTCTCCTAGTTTGTCTTGAGTCCGAACCAGCTTCTTGTACAGAGATATCATTAGATCTGTGGCATCCTTTTCCAGCCTTTGCTGGGCAACCTCATCTGTTTGCGGATGGATGGTAGCTGGGAGCTTGATTTTCTTTCTTAAGGCCGCCATGTCTGCATCCCTTAGCTTCAACAGTTCTTGGATACCTTTAACATCTTTAGGATCATGTCCCATTTCTATGATTACATCTTCCAAGGACTTGATTCTGTTGTCCTTGGCTTGTGATGATGCTCTCTCCAATTCCAGCTGAGAGGCTGTATTATCAAGGCTGCTTTTCAATTTGTAATTTTCCAATGTTTCATCTGCCAAGGAGGCATACACCATTTCACCAGTTTGTTTATGCAGTTCAATTTTATCCATAGGGTGTATGTCTTTGGCCAGAACCTCCATGTTGGTCCTTAGGTAATCCGAGGCAGATTGGGGATGCAGAGTTGTGGGCATGAAGTGACTCATGATCATTTTTCCTTCACTTACATCAAAGGCAGACATGAGTCTTTGCTGATTGGTGGGAGCCAGGTTCAGCAAATGATTGTACAGCTGTATTTTAATAGGATCACTCCTCCTTTTAATGTCGATAAATTGCTGTTTGATGCTTACCTGTCCTTCTTTGTGCTGGCTGGAGGAGCTGACCTCTCCTCCTATAGCTCTATCATGTTCATGCTGGAATGAACTGGCTGAAACTTCTCCGCTGGGTGGGCCCATGCCCGTTGCTTGTCTTATTGCTATGTCATCCTCTGGAAAGTCATTTAATCTTTGTCTTTTCTCTCCCTGATTGATGGATGAAGTCAGGGGAGTCTCTCTATCTCTTTTCCTGGTTAAGTCCTCCTTTTGTGGGGTTTGGAGGACCGAGGTATCAAAAGTAGTTTCTGCCCTAGGAGGCACTATTTTCTGAGCCTGTTGCTCAGTGGAACTTGGAGCATCAATCACTCTTTCTTGCTGCAAGGGCTGCTGTTTATTATATTGTACCTCTTCTTGCTGCTGCCCTTCTCCCTGCTGCTCCATCTCTTCTTGCTGCTGTAGCAATGTCTCCACTTGCTCTTCTGTCAATGGAGGTGGCTGCTCCACCTGCTTCCCTTTATCTTTGCTGGCTGTCTGCGGTGCTTTCCCGGCAGTTTGCTGCTGTGTTGTTGATGATGTAGCAGCTGCTCCAAGCTGCTTTTTGTATGAGAGGGGCACCTGTCCACAAGTTTCTAAGTCAGCTTCCTTTTGGATATTTCTAGCCTCTCTCTCTAGTAGCTCTTCATCAGTAATTTCCTCTTCTAGGGTACCTTCTTCCCAACTTAATGCATTGGCATACTGTTCAATCTCAGGTTGTCTCTTGTGTGCATAGCTACCCAATTTGTATTTTATCCTCCTGAGGGAGACAAAATGATTGGGGTCATAGGGTATCCATTCAAAGCTAGTTTGCAGTCTGAGGCCCTCTAGGATATTGTTTGCCTCTTTCCACCCCTCCTCTTTTCTGTTGTATAGGAAAGGACCCAGCTGGCTCCTTACTTTTAACTGTGACTTCTTGTTCTTGCTCTGAAAATGGAGGTAGTCTGAGTTCCCAAACTGTCTGAAATATTCCAAGGCAAAAAGCCTCATGGGGACATACCTTGGCAACCTAAAAGGGTTCAACTCACAGCCATATATTCTGATGACTGTGTGGTTTTGGTAGAGGTACCAATTACCAATGCTGTAGGATTTATTCAAATGGAGAATTCTCCTCATGTCATCAATTAGTCTTGGAGGAGGAATACCATGCAATACTGTCATGGCTGGATAAATGAATAAGTCAATGAACTCAGAGTATGTGTAAGGTGATACAGAGGTATGATGAAAAACAGAGGTCCAGAACACAACTGACCTTGGATTTCCCTGGGCATTGAGTTGCTTCAAAGGAAAAGAGAAGGTGGCTGGCTGATAAAACAAGAATAGGTGGTATATGTATGAGGTATACCTGAATAGTCTTTCCCTCTTCAAGTTCATAAACTGGTCATGGATTTTATCTGCAATGTATGTAGCATAATCATAATGTACAGCTGGGGGCTTACCAGGAGAGAATAGAGACAGCATTGCCATTATGCTTTCATCCACATCCTCCATTCCCTTGAATCCTAGGGCATAGCTGATCAAATCCACTAACATCCTGCCCAATTCATTCAAGTACTGATATCCAATAGGAGGAGTTCTGACGGATTCAGAGCCTGGTTTTACAAACAGCTGATTGATTTTAATGAGTTGGTCACTTGACAGCTTGCTCCCTTTCTTTATCAAATTCTGAATATGGAGGGGGGTCAATTGCTTGGCAGTATGGAAGTGCAGCATCTCATTTATACTCTCTGGGGTGATATGGAACAGGACTGAGCCTGTGGGGCTGATGACAGCTCTTTGGCTTGGGTCATAGCATTCCTGGCAGCTGTAGACCAACTCTGGCATAGGATTTACCTGGGGGGGTTGTAGATGGGCAAGTTTGAGTCCCAAATCCCCAAGATGTCTGCTCCACTCAGGTGCTGGGATTTCAACTCATTCAGCATCTGAATATTATATTTGGAGCCCATAAGAAACCAGTCCAGCATTTGATAATCCATATCTCCCAGGGCTTTCCATTCTAATTCCTGGTGAGGAGCGTTGAGGGGCTTGATATTCAGAGCAATAGGAGTGTCCATGGTTTTCTTTAAGCTCAACAACTGTAAGTGAACGGCTTAAAAGGATCAGCACAGAACAGAAGTGATTTTTGTAAAAACAGTTTGAGTTTCAGGTACCAGAGGAGGAAATTATACAACAGCAATTGAAATACTGTTTATATCAGGAACAGGGCTACTGTCTGGTCTCACTATGTCCTCTTCAGCAGGTGAATTCAGTAAAGAAAAGTCTTTCAGGAATGCACAGAGAATACCTTTTTTTAGTGAAAATACAGGCAACAAGGCTCAGCTGGCGTTTTTGGACTTCACAATTACAAATGGGGTATATGCAGAGGGAAATGGCCGGTGAAATTATGAGTTTTATCGTCTCTTTAGCCCTCTTAGTAATTTTATTTTCAACTGCAGGCGTATGGAGGATAGAAAACGAAAAATACCTGGTAATTCACGAGCAGAGGTCGTGCACGCGTGCAAGGTTGGTGCTGTGGAGGTCGCCTTGGTCAACTGAGCAGGTTGGCGGATTTCAGGACGTAAACGGTCATGCAGAGGAAACAGTAGAGAAATGCATAAAAAATGGAAAGAAAAGGCGTTTTTTGGCTTAATATGGGCTTTTTACGATTTTGGCGCTTTTTTAGTGATGACGTCAGCATGACGTCATTGGTGGGTCGAGGTCAAGTGACGTCAGCTGACGTCATCGGGTGACGTGGCGGTATGTTGTTGGTCCATGGAGGATGGTGCGGTGGCAGCCACGTCAACGGCGAGGTGGACAAATAACGGAGATAAGGACAAGCGGACGTGACGCGGCGATATGCTGTTGGACAACGGTTGGCGGTTAGGACCGTAGCGGTTACGGTTAAGGCTAGCCGCTACGGTCTCTCGGGGCGGTTTGGGTACGGTCCCGGAAGTGTCAGGCCTTGCTCCGAGAGCCTTCATCGTGCGACGCGTGGACTGGCCCTGACGTGACGCAACGTCACATTCTCGGGCGCTAAAGGTCCGCTGCGGGGGCTGCTCCGATATCACTGTGGATCGTCGGATCCTTAGGATCTGATCCGACGGTGGGCGGAGCAACAAAGTGCTCGGGTTATATGCGCGGGCGGAAAACTTCAGATTATGGGTTTTTGTAAGGTTTTTCAATGTATTTCAATTAAATTGAACCCGCGCGCTGATGCTTGGAATAAACGCCAAGGGGGGTTTTGGACCTTGGTAATTTTTGCAAAGAGGGTTTAGGGGTGAAAAGGGGTTTTTATGAGGTTTTCTTAATGCAAATGAGGGTTTCAAAGGTAAGTTGGGCTGTAGCAAGGGGGAGTGGGATGCGATAGGTTCACCAAAGTGACCAGAGGTCATTTTGGTTCCTCGTTTTTAAAAACATATGGCTATAATGCCAAGGGAAGGGGTATTTATAAGATTTGGGGCTTTATACACCATAGTGTTAATATTATTAGGGGAAGGGTAAGATAGGGGAGCTATATAGTAAAATTAGAGGTTAATATGAATGAAGGGAGCAAATGAAGGGGATCTCACTGAGTTTATCTGAAATTGATTTAGTTTAGAGACTAGATCAAAATGAAAAGATTTTAGACAAGAAATGTGGCTTCTGAATGAACAAGAACCACCATAAAACCATGATCTCTCTCCATGAATCTCAGCTGAAAAGGGAATGTTAGTAATGAAATGAAGGGGGAAAGGGAGGTTAGTCATGCTCCTTGCTGCAATTTGATGGAATTAACCACTTTGTCCATTGATAGATTTTGCCTTGGCAAAACACCTTTTGACATATGTGCAATGGTGAAAATACCCTTTCTGCAACCACAACTGCTTACCCAGCTATTTTCCTAGCATTTTTTTGTTTCTCCTTGGAGGGTGCACTTGGACTTGCAAACCCTTACTTGCCTTTTCTTTTCTTTGGCTTTTTCTTTATTCTTTTCTATCTACTTCTACCCTTATTTCTTCCAAGGTCCCAGATTGAGCTGTTGGGAACCTTCTCTTCTCTACCTGAACTACTTGTCTGCCAAGATTGAACAGTTTGGACAGACTCCTTTCTCTATTCTACAACAGAAAATTTAAACATGGCATGATCCAGATTAGACTTTTGGACCATCCATCAAAACTTTGAGGCCTTACCAAGTTATTGTCACAAATCAAACTTTGTAGGAAATATGTGATGTTTGAGTCATCAAAGCAGAGCATATTTAGACCTTCCATAGCCAATCATGAAATATGAAACCTATTGGTATAGGTAGCTAACAGTGGCTCCACATGGGGATGGTTTTTCACTTGAAAGAACAAGAACAGCAGGTCAGTTTGCCTTGTTGCTTGACTGCTCCTGCCAAAACTTTGGAACATGCTATTTTGAAATGCCAAAACTGTGCTCTTCCTCCTTGGTGTCCTCTGATTCTAATTACCTTTGCTAACAGTCAATAAACTTGGAAAAGTGCATTTTCAGAATCTTAACAGAAAATAATATGTACATCCGCATATATACAAGGGAAACTCAAGCTGCACTTATGGGTGATATTCAAAATAGTGCTTCAGCATCCTGCCATTGACAGGACCTTCATCCAAATCAGTATCATTTAAGCTTTTTAGGAAGTAAGTGTTGTTACCTTGCACTGCTTGGACAACAAATGGTCCTCTCCATAAAGAGTCAAATTTTCCATGTTTTCCTTTCTCTTCTCTTCTTGCATCCCACTTTAAGACTTTGTCCCCCACATTGAAATCTTCTGCTTTGGTTCTTCTATCAAAGGCCTTTTTCAATTTTTCTTGTAATATCTGCACTCTGCTGAAAACTTGTTCTCTAGTTTGCTGTAAACAGATTATCTGATTGATCCTCCTTTGCATATCATTTGGCTCCGCTTGGCTTTCTTGCAGAAGCTTCATAACCGGCACTCCTAGTGATGAAGGAAATTTGGCTTCTAATCCATAGACTAACTCATATGGGCTGGTCCCAATTGATCTTTTTGTCGTTAGTCTGTCTGCCCATAACGCATTGACTAGTTTCTTATGCCAGTTCTTTTTGTTCTCTTCTAGCACCTTCTTTATGATATTTATTAAGCTTTTGTTTGATGATTCAGCAAGGCCATTTCCTTGGGGATAGTATGCAGTAGAATGGCCCAAAGTAATGTGAAATTTATGGCAGAAGTTCACCATTTTCTTGGATCTGAAGGCAGCAGCATTGTCTGTTATTATCTTGTCTGGACAGCCAAATCTAGCCAGTATATTGTTTTCCAAAAACTGAATGATTACTGAGTCATTTGCTTGTCTGCATGGGGCAGCTTCAATCCACTTGGTGAAGTAGTCTGTTGCTGTTAAAATCCATCTGTGTTGGCCTGAAGATGAGGGATGAATTTCCCCAATGAAATCCAAGCCCCATTGTTGGAAAGGTCTCTCTGTTGCAATAGGTCTTAAGGGGAGTGGCAGCAGCTGTCTTTTGCCCTCAAATAGTTGACATTGATGACATGAGGTGGTGAATCTCTTAACATCTGAGAACATGGTGGGCCAGTAATACCCTGCCCTTAGTATTTTATCCACAGTGGACTTCCAGTACAAGTGTCCACCACAGTGTCCTGCATGAAACTCCTGCATGATATTGTTAGTTTCATTTTCCATTAGACAGTGCAGCAATATCCCTTCATGGTTTTTCCAAAGTAAATTTTCGTCCATCACACAAAATCTAGATGTTTTCATTTTTAGGAACCTACACTTAGTTCTGGACAGTCCTGGGGGAGCACACAGGTTTTGTAACACATAACAGATATCAGAGTACCAAGGAGATTGTTCAAAGGCTACATTGATCTTTGGAGTCGCCAGCTCTGTTTCACTGTCCAGTTGATTGATATCTAAGGCTTGGAAATTTGCTTCTGTCATTAATTTGGCCAAACCTTGCCCTTTTATTAGCTTTGTAGGTTTTATTTCAATGTCAAATTCTAGTATGTTTGCAATCCATTTTCCTCTTCTGCCCTCTAAGTTTTCTTGGGTGAGAATGTCTTTGACAATAGGACTTGGTACATAAGCCACAACATGGGAATAAAGGATGTAAATCCTAAAGTCTTTAATGGCTTTGACCAAAGCATAAGCTTGTTTCTCCATAATTTGATACTTTAGAGGGGCATCTCTAAGAGCCCTGCTGAAGAAGGCAATAGGCTTCTCATTCCCTTGGTCATCTTTCTGTAATAAAACAGCAGCAATAGTATGCTGGGAGGCAAAAGAGAAAATGATAAAGTCTCTGTCAAACTGAGGATTGGTTAACACTGGGGTTTGGGTAAGGCCAATTTTATACCTTCAAAGGCTTGTTTTGCTTCAACAGTCCATTTTACTTTTGAATCCTTTTTTAACATGTTGTTCAATGATCTGATTAGTTCTGCTAAATTCGGGATAAACCTTCTTAAAAAGTTAATTTTTCCTAAGAATCCCTGCAACTCCTTGACATTCCTTGGGTGAGGCATTTGTAGAATAGCTTGTATCCTGTCTGGATCAATTCTTATGCCATTTTTTGAAATAATGTGTCCTAAGAGTTTACCTTCCTCCAAGCCAAATAATGACTTCTTGGGATTTAAGGAAATACCATATTTCCTGCATATTAGGAAAATCTGTCTCAAATGTTTCAGATGTTCTTGATCAGATTTTGAGAAGGGTGTAAGATCATCTAAGTAATGACTAGGAAGTCATGAATCTCTTTTGCAAAAGCAATATCCATTGCTCTTTGAAATGTTGCCCCTGCGTTTTTCAGTCCAAAGGGCATTTTTACATACTTGAAAGTTCCCCATGGAGTTGTAAATGCAGTTTTGTCTTGATCCTCAGGGTGTACTAGGATTTGATTAAAGCCTGAGAATCCATCAAGCAATGACATCCTTGAAGCCCCCACCACTCTTTGGAGAATATGATCCATTTTGGGTAGAGGGTAGTTATCTTTGAGTGATACTTGATTTAGATTCCTTAAGTCTACACAAAGTCTAATCTCACCAGTCTTTTTCCTTGTAGGGACTAAGTTGGAAATCCATTCAGAGAATCTGATTGGTGCTATTATGCCAGCTTTGAACATTTTTTGCAATTCCTTTTCAATGGAAGGAAGGAGTATAGGATTGATCCTTCTCAACTTCTGTTTGAATGGTTTTTGATTAGGCTTGAGGGGAATGGTATGCTGAATGACAGAGGTATCATAGGACTTTAGATCCTCATAACCCCATGCAAAAACATCTTGAAACTCTTTAAAGAGGTCAATGTATTTGGGTTTTTGATCAGGGGGCAAAGAAGCAGATAGCTTTATTATTTTAGGCTTGTCAATAGTACCAATGTTGCATTCTTCAATGGCTGCATCTAATGGCTGCATTTTTGGCTTCCTAGGGATGTCATTTGAATCAAAAATGTCCTCTAGCGGGGTGAGGCCTATTGGAAGGAAATTGTCTTTGAGTTGTATGATTTCAGCTTCTGCGCTGGTCACCTCTTCACAATCAATTTGGTGAATTTGCTGAATGTTTTCGTTGTTGAAGATGGTTGGATTCAGTAATTGTTTTGCTGTTCTGGGTGATATTGGATGAGCCATCTGTTGGAACAATATTTGTGATTGACTTGCTGTCTCAAGTATTTGTGATTGACTTGCTGATTCAGTGTCAATATTTAATCCTGCAAACTCTTGTTGTGAGGTTAGAAAATTGTTTATTTGTATATCATTCTCAAATACTTGCCATTCTTTGACATTGTTTGGAATAGAGGGTCTGTATCTGACCTCGGCTGTGAAACAATTATTGGGTTCTAGTGGGAATTTGAAGGTGCTGGCAAATGTTGCCAAACTGTGTGCATGGAGATTGTGGCCCCTTGAAATTTTTGTGATAAGGAATTCAGAGAAAGTCTCCAATATTTCAATTACAGCAGACCTGTAAGATCTCAACCTTTTGTCATTGGTGACAAAACTTCCTTTCACTTGTTGAATCACTAGATCAGAGTCTCCCATGATCGAAACCGTAGGAGCTTGTAGTGCCTTTACTAGCTTGAGACCTAGTAACAGAGCTTCATATTCTGCCATGTTATTAGTGCATCTAAAGTTTAACCTACAAGCTCTGCCTTCTGCATGGGTTTTCTCTTTGTTATGTATCCAAACTCCAGCTCCTGCCCCTAACTTATTGACTGAGCCATCAAATTCTAAGATCCACAGGATATCTTGCTTAACAGGAGATTTAAAGATCTGTTCATGTGATGGCAATGTAAGCAGGAGTTGGGGTTCCCTCTTTGGCTTATGTTCTAGGACAGTTTCATCATTGGATTGAAAATCTTTGACAACTAGAGGAGGGGTCATGTCCAGTGTTTGACTGGTCGATATTTCATGGGTGGTACTTCCTTGATTAATGTTCTGTTCTTGCATAAATGTTTCGGTCCTAATGTCATTGTTTGAGAGGCTTGGACTGTCGTTGAAGAGAATGAACGAGTCTATGTCTGAATGGACAGCATATACAGGAAAGTTTTGAGGCTTTTCCTCACTGCTGACCATATATTTCATGAGTGTTTCTCTGTAGAGTCTCTTTGGTTGCCCAAAGACAGATATGGTGGCATATGACATATCTAATTGCAGGGAGCCTTGGAGTTTGGCTCCCCATGATCTTGACAACAACATTCCATACTTAGGTGGGATATCAGCAACCACCACATCCATTAGGATTGTCTTGTTTGGAAATTGAACTAAAGACACACATAAATCTTTTATAAGACCTAGGCACTTGACTTGACTAGAGTCAAAGGAAAATAGGTCCTTGTATGGTCTTGTTATATCCAAATTCAATCTTTCCATGACTGCTTTTGGCATGAGGTTATGAGAGGCACCTGAGTCAAACATCGCGTTATGCAGTATTTTGTCATGAATATGCAAGCTGACATAAAAAGGTAATATCCCTGTAACTGCTGTTTTTCCATCTACCTCTGGGCCGAACAGTAATTCTGGAGTGTCATCTAACACATTTACATCATCTTTGCTATCAGTGAGTTGTAGGGATTTCTTAATCTGTTGTTTATATATGTCATGCTTAGCTAATTCTGAGAGGGGAATTGCTATCTTTAGCTTGCCAATCTCTGTGCTTAGGTCAAAAGGTTTTTCAGCTTGGGTTTTGGAGTTATGGATGGCAGCCCTTTCTTTGCTCATTACATCTCCTTGTTGGTTTTCATCTTGACTTTGAGACCTGTCCCTTTTACTCATGTCTGGAGGGGTAATATCTAAATCAGGGTGAGAGGACGACGTTGCCATAGGCTGATGTAGTGGTGACAAAAGTGTGGTGACCTCTTCAACCACCACTTCTTCTGTAGGCAAGTTTGTTTTGTCATTAGGTTCTGTGACTATGGTTCCTTTAGACTGCTGTTTATCTTTTATCTTTTCAGGCTGATTTACATTTACAGTCCTACTCCTTAGCTTGTATTGTTTGTGAACTTCATAGACAGCACTATCATATCCTTGTTTAAAATCAAAGGATTCTCCTGATTTAGTTTGGAATATTTTGATTTCATCATCCTCATGGTCCTCTTGTGTTAAGAAGACCTGGCTTTTACCATCTAGACCCATTAGATTAATCTCAGGGTCTTCATTAGGTTCAGTTGATGTTGAAGTTTCTGCATAATTTTCTTGGAAAGGGGGTCTAATGTCTTGGTCAGCACTTGTTCTACCAATGTTTTGGTTTTGGGTTCTCCTAAAATTCGGATTTCTAGGAGGGTTGTTTTGTGGTGCTTCCCATGATGACTTTCTTTCAACTGATTCCACTCTTTCACCCAACCTCTTCATGCTATTTAGTATTGCATCCAGCTTTTGATCAAAGCCCGAGGGTTCTTCTTTGAAGGCAGTCCTTTTCTCCAATTTTGCCCTGTTTCTTTTGGCAATTAGGTTAGCTTCCACTGTGACAGCAACCCTTTGAGCTTCTTCAAGGGTTGGAGGATCTCTTTCCTTCAACTGATAGGCCATGTCAGGGTCAAAACCATCAGGGAATTTATACAGGGCTAAATCAGGAGGAGGCCTTAAATTCTGTGGAATAGCATTATATACATTGTTAAACCTAGCACAATATTCCAAAACTGTCTCCTGGGGACCTCTCTTAATAGTGTCATATTCACCAAGTACGTGGAGAGGATCTTTCTTCTTCTCCCATCTCTCAGTAAAAGCTTCGTAAAGCTGATCAGGTGTTGTAATGGAGTTTGCATTGAGGGATCTGAACCAAGTTCTAACATCCCCAGTTAAACTTTGAACAAAAATTCTCATTCTAACAGTGTCATCATCTATTTCATAGGTCTCAAAGTGATCTTGCATTTTCTTGGCATGCTGGATAGCTGTTAGAGAGCCATTTGAGTCAAAATATGAGATTTTACTTTGATAGTCTTGAGGTAAGGCCGCAGCATTAGCTGGTATCTGCAGAGGTGCATACCTGTTAGCCATATTTATGAGGTTTAGAGGGTTAATAGGAACAAATGGGACAGCAGGGATCAGTGGTATAACAGGGTTAATGGGATGAGTAGCTAGTGGGAGACTGGTCAAAGGAGTATGTGCAGTGGATGCAGATGTGAGAGGAGGACTTTGCGATGTTGATGGTGAACTAGGGGAACCAGGGGTGGACCGGAAAAGAACTTTGCAAGGAGTGGGAATGAGGCTGGGATGATCCGAACTTATATTTGCATCAGCAGGCTCTTCCTGCTTTTGCTGTCTCCGGATGTTTCTTTGGATGGTATTTGGATTATCAACAATGATGGGTGGCTTAGGGTCAGGGTTTGCCCTAGTATGCCGAGGATTTTTCTTAGGAGCCAGCTTCCAACCTGTTTTTGGGATTTTGTAGGAAGTTTTTATATCTGCAAGGACTGGATGACGATTTTGGAATGGCTATATGTTCTCAAAGCTAAGACGAAGATTTCCCAAACAAGCTCCTCCCTAAAGCTGTTAATGTGATGCAGAAACAGTTCTAAGGCCTCTTGGCTGATTTCAGGTTTGATGGTAACTTTGGAAAACAGATAGTAATTGAAAAATCCTAAGAAGTTCCCCAGTGGAGTCGCCAATTATGTTAACACCCAGGTTGTTCCCTATGACTCCCAAGGGAATACGGCCGGGGTAACCACTAACCAATCTTTGGATCACTGTTTCTAGCCAAACTGTGATCAGAGAGGGCTCTCTCTTTATGATTTGTATCTGTTATGATAGTGTTTTAGGCTAGGTATTATGCACAGGTTTTGTTTATGTTTTGGTTGAAGAGTTTCTTTCAGGTCTTGTGATGTAGTGTTCAAAGAGTCAAATATCATTGGGCAATGGAGTCTATGGCTGCAGGTGTCTAGAAACCTTGAGGTGAATTGGTGAAACTTACAGGGCCATTTGGATACTTCATACAACAAAATTTTTGATTTATAACATGAACAGGTGAAAAAACCAGTGAAAGCATTTAAGAATTTTCACTAAAGTATTTAAGTATTTCCACCAAACTAGGTATGAGAAACGGATAGATGTCTCAGGAGCAAACTTGAATCCCTGGGAATGTCTATCACTGCAAAAGATATAGTTTTAAAGTGCAGCAATTAAGAATTACACTTCATTCACTGTATCTGAAGAAAACATGGATAATAGCTTAGATTGAGTTCAGGGTAATCAGTGATTAAATCCTGGAACTATTCTTCTACTTTGCTATTAAGTGTAAAACATTTAAACAATAAAAGAGAACAAAAGACTCGAAAAACATGTAATACAGAGATTTAAGAAAGACTTATTGTTTTATGAAACACTCTGGAATCCTGCAACTTTCACCATTCATCACAATGCATCAAGGTACGCCAAGCTTCGGAAATTCCATTCACCCTTTGTATTATTTTTCTGAGAATTTTACAGCAAGTGAGATCCCCAAAATGAAAATAACAACAACCCCTTAAGCTTATGTGCGGGGCGAATATATACTTACGATTTTTACAAAAATATCTGAGTTCTAAGTTATCTCAGACTTAATATTCTCACCAACTTTTGAGATATTATTATCAGAAATTTATTACAGCATTGAATACAAAATAAAGGCGTCTTGATGTTCTGTCAGAAGATATTTTGGCCTTTGGGAGCTGCTGAGTCGGTTGGGATATTTTGATCAAATGCTGGAGAACTCGACTTTATAGCTCGTGCGCTGTATTTTTTGGGTCTGCCACCTGTGATTGTGATTGCTGCTGTGGTGACTAAATAGCCCTGCTGAGTTGGCTCAGCATCTGTCTTTTCCTTGTAGATTTATCCACCAAAATTCTGCCTGTGCATGACTGCTCATAAACTGGAGAAAATTAACGCTACAGGTTCTGGCTTGATAAGATTATCTGTGTCAAATTCCTCCAGACTTCCTGTGTGGGCAATTGGTGCTTCATGATTGCCTCCATAGTTTCATCTGCTTCTGTATACTTAAAGAAATTTGGTGGTGCATCAAACAGGTGATCAATTTCATTCATAATAAAAAACAGGTTGTCCACCCTATCATACAAATTCTGCCCTGATGCTGGCCCTGTTTCTGCTGAGGTACTGGGTTGTTTTGCAATTTGTGCTGCAGCATGGGCATCAACCCTTTTGATGTAGTTTTCCAGGGTAAGCAGTCTTCCTACACTGTTTAATATGCTGGGGAGGACTCTGTTCTGTAATGCCAGGAATCTGTCCAGGAATTTGTTGATTTCGGTCTGCATATCCTGTGTTCTCCTCTACAGCGTCCCAACTAGGCTTCGTAGTGTCAGGACTCTTTTAACTACTGAGATTGTCTCAGTCCTGTTAGCAATTCCCATGGTAGCTAGTTGAGAGCTAGTTTTGTTATTTAAAATATTGATCATTCTGCTGGCAGCATCTGGCATGTGGCCAAGGCTTGCTCTAGCTCTGTGTATTTCCCTGTTTTCCTTTGTAATGAGTACTATTTGCTCATCCATAGTCTCAATATACTGCCACTGATTGGTGATGGACCGACCAATGTTACCCCAGAGGACTGCTTTTAACTCTGCTGTTACCTTTTCTAGTGTGAGCTCCTTTTCAAGTTCAGTTATCCTCTTCTTTAGAGCTTTTACTTCTCGTTCCTTTGCAGCCTCATTCTGCTTGCTCTTATCAATCTTTCATTTACTTTAGTCAAAGATTTTTTGACTTCATCAAGCTCTTTCATTTGAGCCTCAAGAACTTGGATTTCGGCTTGCAGCTTCTGCATATCCAGACTAGGAGTCTGCTCTGTTGTTGGTGTAGCTGTTGCTGTAGTTGGTGTTGTAGGCCCTGTCTGTTGAGGAGGAGGAGTAGTTGTTGGAGGGGCTTCCTCAAGATTGATTATTTCAGGAGGAGGCTGGGAGGTTTGGCCCTCTTCTTTTTGCTTTAATGCTGTCTGTAGTGCTGCCTTTGCAGCTTCTGATTCTCCTAGTTTGTCTTGAGTCCGAACCAGCTCCTTGTACAGAGATATCATTAGATCTGTGGCATCCTTTTCCAGCCTTTGCTGGGCAACCTCATCTGTTTGCGGATGGATGGTAGCTGGGAGCTTGATTTTCTTTCTTAAGGCCGCCATGTCTGCATCCCTTAGCTTCAACAGTTCTTGGATACCTTTAACATCTTTAGGATCATGTCCCATTTCTATGATTACATCTTCCAAGGACTTGATTCTGTTGTCCTTGGCTTGTGATGATGCTCTCTCCAATTCCAGCTGAGAGGCTGTATTATCAAGGCTGCTTTTCAATTTGTAATTTTCCAATGTTTCATCTGCCAAGGAGGCATACACCATTTCACCAGTTTGTTTATGCAGTTCAATTTTATCCATAGGGTGTATGTCTTTGGCCAGAACCTCCATGTTGGTCCTTAGGTAATCCGAGGCAGATTGGGGATGCAGAGTTGTGGGCATGAAGTGACTCATGATCATTTTGCCTTCACTTACATCAAAGGCAGACATGAGTCTTTGCTGATTGGTGGGAGCCAGGTTCAGCAAATGATTGTACAGTTGTATTTTAATAGGATCACTCCTCCTTTTAATGTCGATAAATTGCTGTTTGATGCTTACCTGTCCTTCTTTGTGCTGGCTGGAGGAGCTGACCTCTCCTCCTATAGCTCTATCATGTTCATGCTGGAATGAACTGGCTGAAACTTCTCCGCTGGGTGGGCCCATGCCCGTTGCTTGTCTTATTGCTATGTCATCCTCTGGAAAGTCATTTAATCTTTGTCTTTTCTCTCCCTGATTGATGGATGAAGTCAGGGGAGTCTCTCTATCTCTTTTCCTGGTTAAGTCCTCCTTTTGTGGGGTTTGGAGGACCGAGGTATCAAAAGTAGTTTCTGCCCTAGGAGGCACTATTTTCTGAGCCTGTTGCTCAGTGGAACTTGGAGCATCAATCACTCTTTCTTGCTGCAAGGGCTGCTGTTTATTATATTGTACCTCTTCTTGCTGCTGCCCTTCTCCCTGCTGCTCCATCTCTTCTTGCTGTTGTAGCAATGTCTCCACTTGCTCTTCTGTCAATGGAGGTGGCTGCTCCACCTGCTTCCCTTTATCTTTGCTGGCTGTCTGCGGTGCTTTCCCGGCAGTTTGCTGCTGTGTTGTTGATGATGTAGCAGCTGCTCCAAGCTGCTTTTTGTATGAGAGGGGAACCTGTCCACAAGTTTCTAAGTCAGCTTCCTTTTGAATATTTCTAGCCTCTCTCTCTAGTAGCTCTTCATCAGTAATTTCCTCTTCTAGGGTACCTTCTTCCCAACTTAATGCATTGGCATACTGTTCAATCTCAGGTTGTCTCTTGTGTGCATAGCTACCCAATTTGTATTTTATCCTCCTGAGGGAGACAAAATGATTGGGGTCATAGGGTATCCATTCAAAGCTAGTTTGCAGTCTGAGGCCCTCTAGGATATTGTTTGCCTCTTTCCACCCCTCCTCTTTTCTGTTGTATAGGAAAGGACCCAGCTGGCTCCTTACTTTTAACTGTGACTTCTTGTTCTTGCTCTGAAAATGGAGGTAGTCTGAGTTCCCAAACTGTCTGAAATATTCCAAGGCAAAAAGCCTCATGGGGACATACCTTGGCAACCTAAAAGGGTTCAACTCACAGCCATATATTCTGATGACTGTGTGGTTTTGGTAGAGGTACCAATTACCAATGCTGTATGATTTATTCAAATGGAGAATCCTCCTCATGTCATCAGTTAGTCTTGGAGGAGGAATACCATGCAATACTGTCATGGCTGGATAAATGAATAAGTCAATGAACTCAGAGTATGTGTAAGGTGATACAGAGGTATGATGAAAAACAGAGGTCCAGAACACAACTGACCTTGGATTTCCCTGGGCATTGAGTTGCTTCAAAGGAAAAGAGAAGGTGGCTGGCTGATAAAACAAGAATAGGTGGTATATGTATGAGGTATACCTGAATAGTCTTTCCCTCTTCAAGTTCATAAACTGGTCATGGATTTTATCTGCAATGTATGTAGCATAATCATAATGTACAGCTGGGGGCTTACCAGGAGAGAATAGAGACAACATTGCCATTATGCTTTCATCCACATCCTCCATTCCCTTGAATCCTAGGGCATAGCTGATCAAATCCACTAACATCCTGCCCAATTCATTCAAGTACTGATATCCAATAGGAGGAGTTCTGACGGATTCAGAGCCTGGTTTTACAAACAACTGATTGATTTTAATGAGTTGGTCACTTGACAGCTTGCTCCCTTTCTTTATCAAATTCTGAATATGGAGGGGGGTCAATTGCTTGGCAGTATGGAAGTGCAGCATCTCATTTATACTCTCTGGGGTGATATGGAACAGGACTGAGCCTGTGGGGCTGATGACAGCTCTTTGGCTTGGGTCATAGCATTCCTGGCAGCTGTAGACCAACTCTGGCATAGGATTTACCTGGGGGAGGTTGTAGATGGGCAAGTTTGAGTCCCAAATCCCCAAGATGTCTGCTCCACTCAGGTGCTGGGCTTTCAACTCATTCAGCATCTGAATATTATATTTGGAGCCCATAAGAAACCAGTCCAGCATTTGATAATCCATATCTCCCAGGGCTTTCCATTCTAATTCCTGGTGAGGAGCGTTGAGGGGCTTGATATTCAGAGCAATAGGAGTGTCCATGGTTTTCTTTAAGCTCAACAACTGTAAGTGAACGGCTTAAAAGGATCAGCACAGAACAGAAGTGATTTTTGTAAAAACAGTTTGAGTTTCAGGTACCAGAGGAGGAAATTATACAACAGCAATTGAAATACTGTTTATATCAGGAACAGGGCTACTGTCTGGTCTCACTATGTCCTCTTCAGCAGGTGAATTCAGTAAACAAAAGTCTTTCAGGAATGCGCAGAGAATACCTTTTTTTAGTGAAAATACAGGCAACAAGGCTCAGCTGGCGTTTTTGGACTTCACAATTACAAATGGGGTATATGCAGAGGGAAATGGCCGGTGAAATTATGAGTTTTATCGTCTCTTTAGCCCTCTGAGTAATTTTATTTTCAACTGCAGGCGTATGGAGGATAGAAAACGAAAAATACCTGGTAATTCACGAGCAGAGGTCGTGCACGCGTGCAAGGTTGGTGCTGTGGAGGTCGCCTTGGTCAACTGAGCAGGTTGGCGGATTTCAGGACGTAAACGGTCATGCAGAGGAAACAGTAGAGAAATGCATAAAAAATGGAAAGAAAAGGCGTTTTTTGGCTTAATATGGGCTTTTTACGATTTTGGCTCTTTTTTTAGTGATGACGTCAGCATGACGTCATTGGTGGGTCGAGGTCAAGTGACGTCAGCTGACGTCATCGGGTGACGTGGCGGTATGCTGTTGGTCCATGGAGGATGGTGCGGTGGCAGCCACGTCAACGGCGAGGTGGACAAATAACGGAGATAAGGACAAGCGGACGTGATGCGGCGATATGTTGTTGGACAACGGTTGGCGGTTAGGACCGTAGCGGTTACGGTTAAGGCTAGCCGCTACGGTCTCTCGGGGCGGTTTGGGTACGGTCCCGGAAGTGTCAGGCCTTGCTCCGAGAGCCTTCATCGTGCGACGCGTGGACTGGCCCTGACGTGACGCAACGTCACGTTCTCGGGCGCTAAAGGTCCGCTGCGGGGGCTGCTCCGATATCACTGTGGATCGTCGGATCCTTAGGATCTGATCCGACGGTGGGCGGAGCAACAAAGTGCTCGGGTTATATGCGCGGGCGGAAAACTTCAGATTATGGGTTTTTGTAAGGTTTTTCAATGTATTTCAATTAAATTGAACCCGCGCGTTGATGCTTGGAATAAACGCCAAGGGGGGTTTTGGACCTTGGTAATTTTTGCAAAGAGGGTTTAGGGGTGAAAAGGGGTTTTTATGAGGTTTTCTTAATGCAAATGAGGGTTTCAAAGTTAAGTTGGGTTGTAGCAAGGGGGAGTGGGATGCGATAGGTTCACCAAAGTGACCAGAGGTCATTTTGGTTCCTCTTTTTTAAGAACATATGGCTATAATGCCAAGGGAAGGGGTATTTATAAGATTTGGGGCTTTATACACCATAGTGTTAATATTTTTAGGGGAAGGGTAAGATAGGGGAGCTATATAGTAAAATTAGAGGTTGATATGAATGAAGGGAGCAAATGAAGGGGATCTCACTGAGTTTATCTGAAATTGATTTAGTTTAGAGACTAGATCAAAATGAAAAGATTTTAGACAAGAAATGTGGCTTCTGAATGAACAAGAACCACCATAAAACCATGATCTCTCTCCATGAATCTCAGCTGAAAAGGGAATGTTAGTAATGAAATGAAGGGGGAAAGGGAGGTTAGTCATGCTCCTTGCTGCAATTTGATGGAATTAACCACTTTGTCCATTGATAGATTTTGCCTTGGCAAAACACCTTTTGACATATGTGCAATGGTGAAAATACCCTTTCTGCAACCACAACTGCTTACCCAGCTATTTTCCTAGCATTTTTTTGTTTCTCCTTGGAGGGTGCACTTGGACTTGCAAACCCTTACTTGCCTTTTCTTTTCTTTGGCTTTTTCTTTATTCTTTTCTATCTACTTCTACCCTTATTTCTTCCAAGGTCCCAGATTGAGCTGTTGGGAACCTTCTCTTCTCTACCTGAACTACTTGTCTGCCAAGATTGAACAGTTTGGACAGACTCCTTTCTCTATTCTACAACAAAAAATTTAAACATGGCATGATCCAGATTAGACTTTTGGACCATCCATCAAAACTTTGAGGCCTTACCAAGTTATTGTCACAAATCAAACTTTGTAGGAAATATGTGATGTTTGAGTCATCAAAGCAGAGCATATTTAGACCTTCCATAGCCAATCATGAAATATGAAACCTATTGGTATAGGTAGCTAACAGATGGTCCTCTAACCTCGCGACAACCTTCTGTTTCTGGAATGTTTATATTTCATGGTTTCTCATCATCGTCTTCGACATTTACATTGTAACATTCTAGCGCACAACTCAGTTGTGTCGCCCATTCTGGATGAATTAATTCCCTTAGTTCTTGGGGTATTTTGAAGATAACTGCTTTTACTTCCTTTAGCACATCGTCAACAGTATGCCACCACCGATCTTCAAATGTAAACATTAATAGAAATCCCTCGTGCAATATATCCCATTTTCTCGTACCATGGTGGAGCTCCGTCTCAATATACCAATTCATGGGTATGACATCCACGGTATGATAGAATAAATGTACCCATTCAGGTTGTGGCTCTTCCCCATAGGCCTTGGTACATTTCATGAGGTGTGTACGTGGATCATCCCGTCCGTCATACTTGTCTACTAGCTCCATCTATGGTTTCCCAAAGCGTAGGCACATCATCCTTCTGCATCCACGCTAGTCCTCAAAGCTTCTCTGATGCATACCCCACCACCTTGCGGGCCTCGTGCGCAGTGACCATTTCAGAGCATTGAACCACTGCTATTCCGGCACTGCACTTTCAAATTTGTTTAGGAATTCATCCACCACTATCAACCCAACATACATAGGCAGATCCCTTACCTCTGTTTTCATGCAGTGCAGTGATCTAACCATCATGTTGCAATTTAGCGTGGTTACCTCATGTAACTGGTTCTGCCATCGTTCTGTTTCCTCATTCGAATCTAATGTGTAGGAGCTTTCACACTCCCATGAAATCTGACCATCCGCTATAGGATTCACCCAATCCTATTTCCAAGCGGTTATCTTGTAGATACAGTCTAGCTCTTCGTCGCTCTCATCGTCACGCACTGGCTCTGTGTAGCGCTCTCCTTCCATAGGGTCTAAGGGCACCACTATGTATAGCGATTTTTTCTCAAAAATCATTTTGCGCTTCTTTAGATTTATTACTCCATTCATATCGATGACCCAGTCTATTCCTAGTAGTGCGGGATAGGGATTGTTGTCATCGATAATCTCTATCACCTAGAAATCCGCCAGTGTGCTTGCACCTTCAATATCCACCATTACTCCTTGCAATCTTCCCATGGGTAAGATCTTCTGTTGGTTCACCATTCGCAATTGAACAGGAGACCATTGTAGCGTGATTCTGCCCATGCATTCCCATGTTTGTTTTGGCAGTACATTCGCGTCTGATCCTAGATCCAGAATTACTTGATCTATTTCATACTCCCCGATTTGCGCAATCAATCTCATTTCCCTTCCTGTTCATGATGTGTGCTTTCCAAGCTTCCAGACTACACATGGTTCTTCTGACCCAGCGCACCTAGCGATAAGTTCCTGTAGCCCTTTCATAGCCTTGCTATCACGCAGCAGTTTCATACATGACTCCAGAAAGGTAGTGATCATTGAAGAATCCATCTCCGGCTCTAGTTGATCTTTACTACCTGAAGTGGAGGCCTTCGTGAAGCTCTTCTTAGCTTCCATGAATGTCTCATTCGCACGCTATAAATCAAATTTAGGTTCCTTTGTAGGAGCCTTACGGACCCACGCACTTTCTTCAGGCTGCTTACCTTTGCCATCTCCTATTGTGATACTACTTCTGAGCACTATGTTTACATTTGGGTCCTCTTCGAACGACTCAAACCTCATCATTTGCAAATTCTGAGTTAGGAGAGGCTAGAGTACCCCTTTCTTGCACAGCCTTGCTATCAGTGTAGGGCAGTCCTCTGCCACATGATCAAACTGAGTACTGTATAAACATGATGTTCTCGTCAGATTCGTACAGTTGCGGGCATAATGCCCTCGCCCTCCACAATTGTAACAAATTAGTTGTCTACGACCCCTTCCTGGTCCCATTCCTCCTCAACCTCATCCGCGCCCCTGGAATCCAGTGCGCGCCATTCCTGTATTTGGGTTGAGGGCTCGTGTTTCGGCCTGCACCCTGTAGGCAGGAATCTAATCCATCATTAGTTCATACCTTTTGCAGGTGCGCTCATCATGGCCTACCGACCTGCAGAAATTACAAAATAATTGATGGGGCATCTGTGTATTCTTCTGTAATAGATGAAAATTATCCGTAGTGTGTTTTCCTCCTATCTGACAAATCGTGCACCCTAATGCAGGTGCTATGCTCAGTCCTACTTGTGCCTCTAGTCTTAATGGCATCAACCCTCCTCTCGCCAAGTAATTCGTGAAGACTGGACAATGGTCCTTGTTATGCCCCTGGCCTTTGCATTTTATGCACCATACCTCCTCGCGTGCTTTTGGGTGAGTTGTCCTGTCCTGTTTCAAACCCTACATTTCCAGACACAAATTTTGCAGTTGCGCGTGGATTTGCTAGAATCCCAGACCAGGATCTTGTATTGGGGTCTCATGCAACCTCATTGCAATCTCCAAAGCTTCGGCCTGGGTGGATAACTTCTGTTGTGCTAGTGTTGTTCTTAAATGCGGTGTTAGTGACACTACAAACCATGCGAGGTGCTGCCCATCTGTCAAGGTCACGTTGGCTTCGCGAATCATACTCTTCAATCTCTGGTCCAGATCCCATGGGGTCTCGCCTGGAAGCATCGCAATCTCCTTAAACTCGATAATCGATTGTGTCTCTGACTTTGGCTTGCTAAATTCCCTATTCAGTGCGGCCTGGATATCTGCGATCCCTGTGTTCGGATGGTCATTAGAATGCTTAATGTACCATGTCAGTGCGTGATCCTGCAATGCGCTCACCAACGTTGCCTTCTTTATATTGTCATCCATGACTCCTTGTGCTTCCCATATGGCCCTTACCACGAACCAAAATTGGTCCAGATCTTCGTTCCCTACTCCCCTGAATACCGGTAATTTTATCGCGCTTGCCATATTGAACTGTGGTGGTGGTGGAGGTGGTGTGGGCGGAGATGGAGGTGAAGATGGTGAGACTGGTGGCAGTGTAGTTGGAGGTGGTAGGCACGGAATCCTCTACCTTATCAAACTGACCATGCTTCTCGGAGAAACTTTCGCAAGCTCTTCCTCGCTTTCTCGTCGAGGCGAAATCAAGGGGCTATTCTCTATCTCTATGCTACCTTCGTTTCTATAGATCCTCCCACTTCGCGTAGCCCCAAACATCAATTTATTCACATAACCCACTTTTCACACAATAACATCTTAATCCAAGTGTTCAAAGCTTTAATGTACTTACCTCGCAATCCTTTGAAGAAGCATCGTTCTGCCTCACTGTAGTTGACTGTTGTGTCTACCGCGAACTTGGTGATAAACCCTCATATAATTCGATCGAGCCAATGGTCCACAACGTGCACGATCTTATCTTCCGATGCTTCTAGTCTGCGCACTAATTCTGGAGTCCACACAATTGGTTTGTCGAGCCTACACCTTCCTTGACTGTCTGATAGCTTCGCAATCCACTCATACAACTCAGAGGGAAAGGATGCAAAAAAAATTTCATGGATTTATGTATATAAGTAGCACTCCAACCACTGTTCCTTTCATACTCGCGGATTCTTGTTTTCCTGTGTCGCAAACTCGTGAATCTTTCTGTCTAACCACCCTTCAATTTCTTTCTTCGTTGGATTCCAGTGACATGACATCACACATCCCTTATGTAGATCCCGATCCTGGCAACAGAACCATTTGTTGGCTTGTTGGGGCCTAACCCAGGTTCGGAGATGATTTAGCCAAATAAATCTTGGTACTACTGGCCCTTTCGGCAATAGTCTACGAAACACGGACTGAGGTCTCACCCGAAGTAGCATGGGAGGGTGCTAGAACCAGGTTTCCACACCCTAGGGATGTCTAATGGGTTCCAAGTGGTCTGCGGTTTGACCCTACGTGCACGTCGCTACGCACACTTAGCAGTGCCTCGCGGCCGATAATGCTGCCTTCGTGTAACCCTACTCGAGGGTCAAACACTGTTATGATCCCAATCCTTACTAGGAACCCAATATTAGTTGGTTATCTTAGCTTATCTGTATGCTTTTATTTATACTTAACAACATTTACCATTCATACAAAATCACGCAGTAAATAAACGGTATAATTGCAAATGATATCAAACAAGAAATAACACAAGAACCAATACACAGAATTAATATGAAACTTATCTTTATTATTCTTCTTCCTTGGTTACAGACTCGACTCTGCCCTGCGCACTCAGCTGCAGGGGTCTGCACTCAGCTGCGGACTCTGCTAGGCCTCTGTGCACTCAACTCCAGAGCCTCTTCCTACGACTACGACCCAAGACACTAGACTCTTGCTCTATGCTTGCTATCTTTCAGACTCCATCCTTTTGTCCTCTAACTTACTTGACCACTTTACAACTTAGAGCCTCGCTCTATTTATACAATCCCATGGTGCGCGAACCATGGGTAGGCTGACACTACATTCAAAACTTAGGGCGAACAACCCTATGACTCTAATGTACAATTCGTGCTTCGCGCTAGCATTCGCTGAGTTTTTACAACAATATTACTCAAAACTTGGGATTTTAGCCCCAAACCATGTTGTGGGGGGATTCCATGCCCAACAAGTGCTCATAACAAGGTTAAGGTCACCACCTAATATAACGAGTTTGTCACATCAGTTTCTATCTTGGATGTTAGGGAATTCCAACATTTCTCTTTGTCTCGATAATGAACAAGGGTGTAAATATTGTAGACAGTGAAATTTTTCCCACTTACTTTATAATTGTGAAGATCAATATTTATCCAATGTTTGTTTGTTTGTTTGTTTGTTTGTTTTTTTTTTTTTTTTTTTTTTCTCCTATGAACTCTTTGAATGTCCAGGATTGTTTGGTTCGATATTATGCATATTCCTCTTGATGCACCTCTTGCATTGATTGATACCTATTCAAGTTTCTTGGTGATTTTCTTAATTGTGAATGGCATTTCCTCCTCACTTAATTTGATATCTTGGATTAATAGGACTGTAAGGTTTCCTCGTCTTATCATATATTTATTACATTTGTTTTTGAGATGTGCCCAACGCCTCTGCAATTATAGGAGACCAGATTCATTATTTTCCCTGTGAAGGTTTGACAAAACTCTTCCTCCTCCCTGCCTAGGTTTGTATTTCCTTCAATGATGTCCCTTTACCTAGAAATGAATCCATTGGTTGTTGAATTCCCATTGCCATGTATTTTTGTGTTGCTTCATGACAAACTTCTTTGTTGGCCTTCAAATTTTCCTTTGAAGTGCTTCTGGTGGTGTTGAAGCCTCTTTAGCTTTACTTACGGTCATAATTCTTGCAAAGGAAGGGATTGAAGGGTTCAAGAAAGCAAGGGGGGGATCAAAGAGAGGGGAGATGGGGTTAGCGAGGGCTAGATTTTGTTCAACAAGTGGAACTGCTAATGGGGAGGTGAGAATAGGGTTAATCTGATCCAGATCAACAGATTGAAGGATGTTGCAAGGCTGAGTTAAGGAAGGTGGATCATTAGAGGCCTCTACCTCTTCAGGCTCAAGGTTGGAAGTTGGAAGGTCATCTAGATTAGAACGGAGCTAAGGATTCAAAGGATTTAGAAGAAATGGGAATTGAGGTCCCGAATTGAGGTAAGGGGTTGATATTGGAGAAAGAGGGGATAAAGGAAGAAGGTATAGAATGAGGGCGCTTAGGTTATTTTGTGGATTTTCTTGGGTTTTTGTTTTGGACCTGATGATTTCCCATTGTTCATCAGAGGCCTCTTGAGATTTAGTTGATGATTGTTTTGGGAATCTATTAGAAAAGTGACCACATTCATGAAATACCTTGCATTTGAGGGGAAGTTGTTCATAATCAAGTTGTTGAATATGCATCCAAGTCTCTACTTTGATATTCACTGCTTCAAGGAGTCCTCTAACTAGATCAACTTCTATGTAGATCCTTACACATGCATGCATGTTCTCCTTTGGTTCACTTCAATCAATGTATTTTCCAATTTCATTCCTTATGGTTCTTACATATTCGTCTCCCCAATAGTGGAGAGGAAGGTGAGGGAGAAAAACCCAAACCAGTACTACACTAGGGATATTGGGATCAGGAATAAAATATGGAGTAGATATGTGTAAATAGAGGCCCCTCGAGTCCATGAATTATGGTCCATTCCTAAAGATGAAATCATGATCTTCCTTGGATTTGAAATAGAAGTTGAAGTATCCTCTTCCACAAAAGTGAGCCAAAATTTTCCCTTGGATATTTGCGGACCAATTGTGGTCTATTCATTTTTGAATAGTTTTTTATGAGGGCAAGGGAGAGAGTTGATTTGCAGGAATGGTAGGGGGAAAGTCTATCTTAGAAATAAATTCCATTTGCTTAACAAATTTGGAGATTGATGGGAATTTACGGGGTGGTCCAAGATAAGATATAAGGGATGAGAAGGCACAAGTAACTAGGTCAGGGAGAATAGGAGGGGGATGCCCCCCTCGAAGAGGTCTCCGGAGGGGTCATGGGAGCTAATTAGAACCAGGGATCGGGATCAATATTAGTGGACCACAACAACAACAACTTCAAAGCTCATACCAACTTGTCGACACAATTCACTTTGCTTTATCTTTTTATTATACTTCTAATTGTTTTAGTGTTTTATGAATAAAATTAAAGGCTATAGAATTTATTTTCATCTTGTTTTATATTTGATATAAGGATTAGTTTACAACATCATATAATCATCAATATAATATGATATTTATATTAATGGAGGTTTTTATGGAGGCAGTGACCTCCTTATTAAAAGTATGGTTAATTGGTTATAGGGAATTATTCCTTCTTCTTCCCCCCCGCCCTTCTCTCTCTTTTAGAATATGGGAGGCTAAGCTTGGGATTGAATCAACTAGTTTCCAATATATTTCTTAGAATATGCAATAGAACACGTGTAAAATATCTCAAAATCTTATAACTCATCCTTGATTCATTGAAACATCTCAATAGGGAAGCATCTACTCTTTCAACTGAGCCACTGCAAGTCAATGTAACCATTATTTACCAACATGTCACTGGAAATATTTGAACCCACATGAGGTGGTAACTCACACTCCACCATTCAAGTTATGACTCCATGATTTCCCCTCTCCTGATAAACATAATGGTTAATTTGGGGATTGTGCATATCCCCTCCTGTATGTGCCCTATCACTTAATTGCATACATAAGATCAAATGGTTGTATGTGATGAAAAAAATAAATTCTAAGAGTTATTTTCTAAGAGAATAAAATAATAATATTATGATAAATAGAGCTAATGGTAAATAGTAGGACCCAAATCACATACTTAGCCTACTCAAATGAGCTTCGTCTCCTTCATTTTGGATGAAAAGATACCTACATCATTTACTCTACTCTCAACCATGGTCTTATTCCCCATCATTTTCTCAAAAACATTGTTGTGCATCTCATTAGATCCTCTTGAAAAACTAATTGCCAATTTTTAATATGTGGATTCAACCTCTCTTATACTTGTGAATTTGCTACACATTATAGGAGAGTTTTGATCCAGATTTAAACAGGAACGCAACAGATTACAGAGATAACCATATACACAAAGATGCAGCGGAAATAATACTTCATTTCATTAATGGAAAATACTGACATATGCTTACAAACAGAAATGGCAATAAACTAGCTAGGGCGATGGTAGTTTATCTCTGAGAAGAGATGTGATGGCTACATGCCTCTGAACTGTTCTGAACTGTATTACAATGAGGCTCGAAGGCCTATTTATTGTTGAGAAACAATGGAAAACCCTTCACATACCGAAACCTAACCCTAGAAGATGAAACGCCAAATTGTGGGCCCCGTTTGGGTAAATTGGTACATCAATTTCCCGGGGTCGTAACTTTGGCATACGATCTCCGTTTGACGCGTACGATAGCTCGTTAGAAAGATCTATCCGAGTACTACCACTTTGGGAGGCAACGTACGGCTTGGTCGCCCCAGAATTCCAAAAAAACGTCGTTTAGGGCCTCAAAACGGCTCCGGAAGTTCAGGACCCGAAAAACTGCTAAAAATAGTAAACTGTGCTACAATTAAGGAAACTGAAAATGCTGAGAAAGACAATGGTGGGGGTCCAGGTGGACCTGGCAGGTGGCCACCAATATCCACCTGGATCATTCCTCCCCCTTAGGAAGCAATGGTCCCCATTGCGTTGAGCTCCTCCATGAGATGAGGAAACCTCTGCTGAACTTGTTCCCTGGTGAGCCACTTGCCCTGTTGAAGGAGTTGGCCTACTTTGACAACTCGATACAGTTGGATATGCTGTTGGCGAGTGTTCTTGATCTGTGTGTCCATGATCCGATCAGTTGCAGCTTGTTCCATGCAATCGGGATTTAATTCTGTGGGTTTGAGCTGTTCTGCAATGTCGGATGTGTCTAGCAATGGTGGAAAGTATGGCCGAAGGCGGTCCACAGTGAACACTGGGTGCAGGCCAAGGAATGGGGGAATGCTGAGCTCAAATGCATTGTCTCCCATAGCGTTAGTAATGGTGTAAGGACCATATCGAAGTGGTCTCAATTTCCGATAGGCTCCAGTAAGGCGTTCCTTTTGCAAATGCAACCAGACTTTGTCGCCCACCTGAAACTTGTGTGGCACCCGTGTTGATCATGTCGCTGCTTGTACTTGGCATTTGATTTCTCAAGAATGTCATGGACCTGCTGGCGAATATGTTGGATGCGCTCAATGAAGCTGGCGGCCTTATCTGTTTCGGACTGGACATGAGCTGAATTCATGTGAGTAGCTGCAAGTGGCATGGCCACATCAATGGGGCATAGTGGCTGGAATCCTAAACCCACCTGAAAAGGGCTATGGCCAGTGGAGCTGTGAAGAGCTCGGTTGTAGCTGTGCTGAACATAGGGGAGGCTCTCGTCCCATGTGCGTGGATGCTTTGAGTTATACATGCGCAGAATGTGCACAATCATCCTGTTGACAACCTCTGTCTGGCCATCAGTTTGAGGATGGAAGGCTGTGGACTTCGTGAGTTTGGTGTCCAGCATTGACCAGAGACTGGACCAAAATGTGCTGAGAAACCGACTGTCCCGATCTGAGATGATAGACTGTGGGATCCCAAAGTGCACCCACACTCGTTCAAAGAAGAGTTTAGCAGTCGCTTCTGCTGTGATATTCTTCTTGCAGGCCATCATAATGGCCATCTTTGAGAACCTGTCGACGACCACAAAAACACAGTCATTTCCATGCTTAGTGGAAGGAAGGCCTGACATGTAATCCATGGAGATGGATTCCCAAGGTCGACTAGGGGTAGGCAACGGGGTATAGAGGCCTTGCTTCTTAATGGTCGGTTTGGCAATGGCACAGGCAGTACATGATCGGATGTACTTCCCAACATCCTGTCGAAGATTCGGCCAATAGAAATAGTTTTGCAGTACTGCCACTGTTTTCTCGACCCCGAAATGCCCAGCAGCCCGACTGTAGTGTGCTTCCCAAATCATCTTGGCACGCTCGCTTGAAGGAACACAAAGGTGACCGAGGTGGCATAATAGGGCATCCTGGAGGTGAAAATCTGCAACCTGCCGACCCTCCAAGAGTGTCTGGTATGTGTGGCCGAATTCTGGGTCGCTTTTGTAGAGAAGTGGCCAATCAGAAGTCTCGTGCCCGCAAGAGTTGAGCACGGTGGTTAGCGCCATGATCGGTGGTCGACTGAGGCAATCTGCAACATTATTGGTGCTGCCCTTTTTATACTTGATATTCAAGTGAAACTGTTGCAGGTATGTAGACCACTTCTGATGGCGATCATTCTGCAATTTCCCTTGGGTCTGTATGAATTGCAGAGGTCGGTGGTCTATGTGGATGACCGTTTCCTTCCCCAAAATGTAATGCTTCCATTGTCGGCAGGCCTGTACAATGGAATACATCTCTTTATCATAAGTGGGGTACTTCCGGACTGTGTCTGAAAGTGTTTCACTGTGATATGCCACTGGATGTCCATGTTGAGTAAGGACTGCCCCAATAGCATAGTCAGAGGCATCTGTCTCGACCTCAAATGGTTGTTGTAAATCTGGTAACGCGAGCACTGGTGCCGTGGAGAGGCGATCCTTCACTCCCTGAATGCCTTCTGTTGAGATTCAGACCAAAAGAATTTTGCTTTCGCCCCGCCCTTGGTGACTTGACTCAAGGGCCAAGAAATATGAGAAAATCCCAACACAAACCTGCGGTAGAAGTTGGCAAGACCTAGAAAGCTGCGGAGCTCTGTTAGAGTGGTTGGAGAGGGCCAATCCCGAATGACTTGGACCTTGGCTGGATCGACATGCACCCCCTGTTCATCAATGATGTATCCCAGATATTGGACCTCGGTCATGCCAAAAGTGCATTTCTCCAAATTGGCACATAGCTTGTGTTGCCGCAGTGTTTGGAGAACCTGTCGGATGTGGTGGAGGTGCTCTTCCCAACTCTGGTTGAAGATCAGAATGTCATCCAAGTATACTACTACAAAGGAGTTGGTGAATGGCCGCAAGATGTCATCCATTAGCCTCATAAAGGTTGCAGGAGCATTCGTCAATCCGAAAGGCATGACCAACCATTCGAAGAGGCCCTCCTTGGATTTGAAGGCAGTCTTCCACACATCTGAGGTTCAATTGGTACCTGGTGATATCCTGACTTCAGATCGATCTTGCTGAAATATTTCGTCCCCTTTAGTTGGTCTAGGAGGTCATCAATCCGCGGGATCGGTACCTATTACGGACAGTGATCTTGTTCAGCGCCCGATAGTCAATACAGAGTCTCCACGTCCCATCCTTCTTCTGTACCAACACTATCGGGCTCCCACAGGGCGAAGAACTCGGACGGATGTGACCTTTCTGTAGGAGCTCCTGAATCTGCCTCTTGATTTCATTGTTCTCCAGAACGGAGCGCCGATAAATTGGTCCATTGGGTAGCGGCGCACCTGGGGTCAGATCAATGGAGTGCTTGACTTGACAGTGCAGAGGAACCCCTGCCGGGGAGGTGAAGATGTCTTTGTACTCCTCCACAATCTTGTCCATTTGTAGCTGCCGTGCAGAGGGACCTCGTTTGGAGGCCGCGGTCACTGTCTTCTTCTTCCCTTGAGGGCGTATCATCAGGAAAACAAATTTCCTGGTTTTGGAAATGATCTTACTGCATTGTTTTGCAGTAATCAAAGAGATGGCGGCAGGTGGTGGTACCTCTGGTATCCTGAACAACTTATTTCCCAATGTAATAATAACAGCACGGGGCCTTGATTCATACACAGCATGTCACTTCCACAAGTATGGTTGTCCTAGTAATACATCACAAACTTCAAGGGGAGCAATGTCACACAATACCTCATCCGTGAAGGGCTTGATGTTGTATGGAAGGCGACACTGCTGGCTCACGCGAAGATCTCGCCCTTGGTAAAGCCACCCAATGGTGTATGGTTGTGGATGTGCTGTGGTCGGTAAGCCCAACCGCTTCACGACCTCTGCCGAAATGAGGTTCTTTTGACTCCCCTATCAACAATGAACTGTATCGGGGAGCCCTTGACCCACATCTGGGAGTGGAAGAGACGCTCCTCCTCCTCTGGATCTTCGGGTTCATTTTTCTGGATCTTTGCGGTAGCAACAGTGGCGCTGGGATCCGCATCAATGATCTGCTTCCCTTTTTCATACCCCTTATCGGTTCTGACTCAGAGTCGGAACATGCATCTGATTCTGAAACCTTTAGCTCAGCCACCAGTGACTGTTTGGCCCGACACTCACTTGTGTTGTGAGTGGAGCTCTTATGGAACTCGCACCATTTTCCAGTGTCCTTTCTCGGCTTCGCGGCGTTGCTCTTTGCTTGCAGCTTCAGCTGGTTGTCTTGGGCTGTCCCGCCTTGGCTTTGTCCTTTGTTCTGTGGTTTAGGGGCACCTTTCCCCTGCTTTGGATTCGCAGATCCAAAGTCTCGCTTCTTTTGTTTAAACTTCTGCTCGACTTTGAAGGCATACCGGTATGCTGCGCTGAGCGAGGGGATGTTTAGGAACTGTATTTCTTCCTGGATGTACTTGTGCAGGCAGCCACGGTATTTGAGTATCAAATGTTGCTCCGAATCCTTGATACCCAACATTGTGCGAAGGGTATGGAAAAGATTGGTGAACTCCGGCACATCTTGGTCCCTTCGCTGCCGCAGCGTGGTCCACTTTATGTATTCATCCTCATAGCTCCGACAGGGTAGTACTGCTCCTTGATGGCATCCCGGAACGAATCGCAGGTGGGTGCGGCTGAAAATAGTGAGCCAGTACTTTCATCCTTCTGCTCGCAGTAGGTTTCCCCACCAGTCCTTGACGTGGGGGCTGCTTTGAGAAGAGCAAAAACAATCTTTTCCCGACTCGAAAATTCATGAACAGAAAAATAACCCTCTAGCAGATTTAACATTTATCTACGGCATCGGCGTCTATCTGACCCTCGAATATGGGGATTTCAAAATTAACTTGTACCTTAAAGGGTGTGGCGTTTCCAGAGGAGCTGCTGGAAGCCGATGCACCGCTTCTGGGTAGCCGCTGAAGGATCTGCGCAAGCTGTCCATCATCGCGTTCCGTTGTCGCTCGAGCGCTTCTTCGAGCAAGATTTTGATGGGATCTCCTGGCCCCTCGTCTTTCTTCTCGTCCGCCATGGGAGGCCGTCGGGATTTGCGAGGCTGGTCTTGCAAAGGTTCAACCAGTTCAAGCCCTAACTCCTTATATCCCGACCTTGTTGGGGACATGCAAAGAAAAACAGAGAAAAAGCAGACCGCTCTGATACACTGATCCAGATTTAAACAGAAACGCAACGATTACAGAGATAACCATATACACAAAGATGCAGCGGAAATAATACTTCATTTCATTAATGGAAAATACTGACATATGCTTACAAACAGAAATGGCAATAAACTAGCTAGGGCGATGGTAGTTTATCTCTGAGAAGAGATGTGATGGCTACATGCCTCTGAACTGTTCTGAACTGTATTACAATGAGGCTCGAAGGCCTATTTATTGTTGAGAAACAATGGAAAACCCTTCACATACCGAAACCTAACCCTAGAAGATGAAACGCCAAATTGTGGGCCCCGTTTGGGTAAATTGGTACATCAATTTCCCGGGGTCGTAACTTTGGCATACGATCTCCGTTTGACGCGTACGATAGCTCGTTAGAAAGATCTATCCGAGTACTACCACTTTGGGAGGCAACGTACGACTTGGTCGCCCCAGAATTCCAAAAAAAAACGTCGTTTAGGGCCTCAAAACGGCTCCGGAAGTTCAGGACCCGAAAAAACTGCTAAAAATAGTAAACTGTGCTACAATTAAGGAAACTGAAAATGCTGAGAAAGACAATGGTGGGGGTCCAGGTGGACCTGGCAGGTGGCCACCAATATCCACCTGGATCATTCCTCCCCCCTTAGGAAGCAATGGTCCCCATTGCGTTGAGCTCCTCCATGAGATGAGGAAACCTCTGCTGAACTTGTTCCCTGGTGAGCCACTTGCCCTGTTGAAGGAGTTGGCCTGCTTTGACAACTCGATACAGTTGGATATGCTGTTGGCGAGTGTTCTTGATCTGTGTGTCCATGATCCGATCAGTTGCAGCTTGTTCCATGCAATCGGGATTTAATTCTGTGGGTTTGAGCTGTTCTGCAATGTCGGATGTGTCTAGCAATGGTGGAAAGTATGGCCGAAGGCGGTCCACAGTGAACACTGGGTGCAGGCCAAGGAATGGGGGAATGCTGAGCTCAAATGCATTGTCTCCCATAGCCTTAGTAATGGTGTAAGGACCATATCGAAGTGGTCTCAATTTCCGATAGGCTCCAGTAAGGCGTTCCTTTTGCAAATGCAACCAGACTTTGTCGCCCACCTGAAACTTGTGTGGCACCCGGTGTTGATCATGTCGCTGCTTGTACTTGGCATTTGATTTCTCAAGAATGTCATGGACCTGCTGGCGAATATGTTGGATGCGCTCAATGAAGCTGGCGGCCTTATCTGTTTCGGACTGGACATGAGCTGAATTCATGTGAGTAGCTGCAAGTGGCATGGCCACATCAATGGGGCATAGTGGCTGGAATCCTAAACCCACCTGAAAAGGGCTATGGCCAGTGGAGCTGTGAAGAGCTCGGTTGTAGCTGTGCTGAACATAGGGGAGGCTCTCGTCCCATGTGCGTGGATGCTTTGAGTTATACATGCGCAGAATGTGCACAATCATCCTGTTGACAACCTCTGTCTGGCCATCAGTTTGAGGATGGAAGGCTGTGGACTTCGTGAGTTTGGTGTCCAGCATTGACCAGAGACTGGACCAAAATGTGCTGAGAAACCGACTGTCCCGATCTGAGATGATAGACTGTGGGATCCCAAAGTGCACCCACACTCGTTCAAAGAAGAGTTTAGCAGTGGCTTCTGCTGTGATATTCTTCTTGCAGGCCATCATAATGGCCATCTTTGAGAACCTGTCGACGACCACAAAAACACAGTCATTTCCATGCTTAGTGGAAGGAAGGCCTGACATGTAATCCATGGAGATGGATTCCCAAGGTCGACTAGGGTAGGCAACGGGGTATAGAGGCCTTGCTTCTTAATGGTCGGTTTGGCAATGGCACAGGCAGTACATGATCGGATGTACTTCCCAACATCCTGTCGAAGATTCGGCCAATAGAAATAGTTTTGCAGTACTGCCACTGTTTTCTCGACCCCGAAATGCCCAGCAGCCCGACTGTAGTGTGCTTCCCAAATCATCTTGGCACGCTCGCTTGAAGGAACACAAAGGTGACCGAGGTGGCATAATAGGGCATCCTGGAGGTGAAAATCTGCAACCTGCCGACCCTCCAAGAGTGTCTGGTATGTGTGGCCGAATTCTGGGTCGCTTTTGTAGAGAAGTGGCCAATCAGAAGTCTCGTGCCCGCAAGAGTTGAGCACGGTGGTTAGCGCCATGATCGGTGGTCGACTGAGGCAATCTGCAACATTATTGGTGCTGCCCTTTTTATACTTGATATTCAAGTGAACTGTTGCAGGTATGTAGACCACTTCTGATGGCGATCATTCTGCAATTTCCCTTGGGTCTGTATGAATTGCAGAGGTCGGTGGTCTGTGTGGATGACCGTTTCCTTCCCCAAAATGTAATGCTTCCATTGTCGGCAGGCATGTACAATGGAATACATCTCTTTATCATAAGTGGGGTACTTCCGGACTGTGTCTGAAAGTGTTTCACTGTGATATGCCACTGGATGTCCATGTTGAGTAAGGACTGCCCCAATAGCATAGTCAGAGGCATCTGTCTCGACCTCAAATGGTTGTTGTAAATCTGGTAACGCGAGCACTGGTGCCGTGCAGAGGCGATCCTTCAACTCCCTGAATGCCTTCTGTTGAGATTCAGACCAAAAGAATTTTGCTTTCGCCCCGCCCTTGGTGACTTGACTCAAGGGCCAAGAAATATGAGAAAATCCCAACACAAACCTGCGTAGAAGTTGGCAAGACCTAGAAAGCTGCGGAGCTCTGTTAGAGTGGTTGGAGAGGGCCAATCCCGAATGACTTGGACCTTGGCTGGATCGACATGCACCCCCTGTTCATCAATGATGTATCCCAGATACTGAACCTCGGTCATGCCAAAAGTGCATTTCTCCAAATTGGCACATAGCTTGTGTTGCCGCAGTGTTTGGAGAACCTGTCGGATGTGGTGGAGGTGCTCTTCCCAACTCTGGCTGAAGATCAGAATGTCATCCAAGTATACTACTACAAAGGAGTTGGTGAATGGCCGCAAGATGTCATCCATTAGCCTCATAAAGGTTGCAGGAGCATTCGTCAATCCGAAAGGCATGACCAACCATTCGAAGAGGCCCTCCTTGGATTTGAAGGCAGTCTTCCACACATCTGAGGGTTCAATTGGTACCTGGTGATATCCTGACTTCAGATCGATCTTGCTGAAATATTTCGCCCCCTTTAGTTGGTCTAGGAGGTCATCAATCCGCGGGATCGGGTACCTATTACGGACAGTGATCTTGTTCAGCGCCCGATAGTCAATACAGAGTCTCCACGTCCCATCCTTCTTCTGTACCAACACTATCGGGCCCCACAGGGCGAAGAACTCGGACGGATGTGACCTTTCTGTAGGAGCTCCTGAATCTGCCTCTTGATTTCATTGTTCTCCAGAACGGAGCGCCGATAAATTGGTCCATTGGGTAGCGGCGCACCTGGGGTCAGATCAATGGGAGTGCTTGACTTGACAGTGCAGAGGAACCCCTGCCGGGAGGTGAAGATGTCTTTGTACTCCTCCACAATCTTGTCCATTTGTAGCTGCCGTGCAGAGGGACCTCGTTTGGAGGCCGCGGTCACTGTCTTCTTCTTCCCTTGAGGGCGTATCATCAGGAAAACAAATTTCCTGGTTTTGGAAATGATCTTACTGCATTGTTTTGCAGTAATCAAAGAGATGGCGGCAGGTGGTGGTACCTCTGGTATCCTGAACAACTTATTTCCCAATGTAATAATAACAGCACGGGGCCTTGATTCATACACAGCATGTCGCTTCCACAAGTATGGTTGTCCTAGTAATACATCACAAACTTCAAGGGGAGCAATGTCACACAATACCTCATCCGTGAAGGGCTTGATGTTGTATGGAAGGCGACACTGCTGGCTCACGCGAAGATCTCGCCCTTGGTAAGCCACCCAATGGTGTATGGTTGTGGATGTGCTGTGGTCGGTAAGCCCAACCGCTTCACGACCTCTGCCGAAATGAAGTTCTTTTGACTCCCGCTATCAACAATGAACTGTATCGGGGAGCCCTTGACCCACATCTGGGAGTGGAAGAGACGCTCCTCCTCCTCTGGATCTTCGAGTTCATTTTTCTGGATCTTTGCGGTAGCAACAGTGGCGCTGGGATCCGCATCAATGATCTGCTTCCCTTTTTCATACCCTTATCAGGTTCTGACTCAGAGTCGGAACATGCATCTGATTCTGAAACCTTTAGCTCAGCCACCAGTGACTGTTTGGCCCGACACTCACTTGTGTTGTGAGTGGAGCTCTTATGGAACTCGCACCATTTTCCAGTGTCCTTTCTCGGCTTCGCGGCGTTGCTCTTTGCTTGCAGCTTCAGCTGGTTGTCTTGGGCTGTCCCACCTTGGCTTTGTCCTTTGTTCTGTGGTTTAGGGGCACCTTTCCCCTGCTTTGGATTCGCAGATCCAAAGTCTCGCTTCTTTTGTTTAAACTTCTGCTCGACTTTGACGGCATAACCGATATGCTGCGCCGAGCGAGGGGATGTTTAGGAACTGTATTTCTTCCTGGATGTACTTGTGCAGGCAGCCACGGTATTTGAGTATCAAATGTTGCTCCGAATCCTTGATACCCAACTTTGTGCGAAGGGTATGGAAAAGATTGGTGAACTCCGGCACATCTTGGTCCCTTCCCTGCCGCAGCGTGGTCCACTTTATGTATTCATCCTCATAGCTTCCGACAGGGTAGTACTGCTCCTTGATGGCATCCCGGAACGAATCGCAGGTGGGTGCGACTGAAAATAGTGAGCCAGTACTTTCATCCTTCTGCTCGCAGTAGGTTTCCCACCAGTCCTTGACGTGGGGGCTGCTTTGAGAAGAGCAAAAACAATCTTTTCCCGACTCGAAAATTCATGAACAGAAAAATAACCCTCTAGCAGATTTAACCATTTATCTACGGCATCGGCGTCTATCTGACTCTCGAATATGGGGATTTCAAAATTAACTTGTACCTTAAAGGGTGTGGCGTTTCCAGAGGAGCTGCTGGAAGCCGATGCGCCGCTTCTGGGTAGCCGCTGAAGGATCTGCGCAAAGCTGTCCATCATCGCGTTCCGTTGTCGCTCGAGCGCTTCTTCGAGCAAGATTTTGATGGGATCTCCTGGCCCCTCGTCTTTCTTCTCGTCCACCATGGGAGGCCGTCGGGATTTGCGAGGCTGGTCTTGCAAAGGTTCAACCAGTTCAAGCCCTAACTCCTTATATCCCGACCTTGTTGGGGACATGCAAAGAAAAACAGAGAAAAAGCAGACCGCTCTGATACCACTGATCCGATTTAAACAGGAAACGGAACAACAGATTACAGATTAACCATATACACAAAGATGCAGCGGAAATAATACTTCATTTCATTAATGGAAAATACTGACATATGCTTACAAACAGAAATGGCAATAAACTAGCTAGGGCGATGGTAGTTTATCTCTGAGAAGAGATGTGATGGCTACATGCCTCTGAACTGTTCTGAACTGATTACAATGAGGCTCGAAGGCCTATTTATTGTTGAGAAACAATGGAAAACCCTTCACATACCGAAACCTAACCCTAGAAGATGAAACGCCAAATTGTGGGCCCCGTTTGGGTAAATTGGTACATCAATTTCCCGGGGTCGTAACTTTGGCATACGATCTCCGTTTGACGCGTACGATAGCTCGTTAGAAAGATCTATCCGAGTACTACCACTTTGGGAGGCAATGTAGGGCTCGGTCGCCCCAGAATTCCAAAAAAAAACGTCGTTTTAGGGCCTCAAAACGGCTCCGAAGTTCAGGACCCAAAAACTGCTAAAAATAGTAAACTGTGCTACAATTAAGGAAACTGAAAATGCTGAGAAAGACAATGGTGGGGTCCAGGTGGACCTGGCAGGTGCCACCAATATCCACCTGGATCATTCCTCCCCCCTTAGGAAGCAATGGTCCCCATTGCGTTGAGCTCCTCCATGAGATGAGGAAACCTCTGCTGAACTTGTTCCCTGGTGAGCCACTTGCCCTGTTGAAGGAGTTGGCCCTGCTTTGACAACTCGATACAGTTGGATATGCTGTTGGCGAGTGTTCTTGATCTGTGTGTCCATGATCCGATCAGTTGCAGCTTGTTCCATGCAATCGAGATTTAATTCTGTGGGTTTGAGCTGTTCTGCAATGTCGGATGTGTCTAGCAATGGTGGAAAGTATGGCCGAAGGCGGTCCACAGTGAACACTGGTGCAGGCCAAGGAATGGGGGAATGCTGAGCTCAAATGCATTGTCTCCCATAGCCTTAGTAATGGTGTAAGGACCATATCGAAGTGGTCTCAATTTCCGATAGGCTCCAGTAAGGCGTTCCTTTTGCAAATGCAACCAGACTTTGTCGCCCACCTGAAACTTGTGTGGCACCCGGTGTTGATCATGTCGCTGCTTGTACTTGGCATTTGATTTCTCAAGAATGTCATGGACCTGCTGGCGAATATGTTGGATGCGCTCAATGAAGCTGGCGGCCTTATCTGTTTCGGACTGGACATGAGCTGAATTCATGTGAGTAGCTGCAAGTGGCATGGCCACATCAATGGGGCATAGTGGCTGGAATCCTAAACCCACCTGAAAAGGGCTATGGCCAGTGGAGCTGTGAAGAGCTCGGTTGTAGCTGTGCTGAACATAGGGGAGGCTCTCGTCCCATGTGCGTGGATGCTTTGAGTTATACATGCGCAGAATGTGCACAATCATCCTGTTGACAACCTCTATCTGGCCATCAGTTTGAGGATGGAAGGCTGTGGACTTCATGAGTTTGGTGTCCAGCATTGACCAGAGACTGGACCAAAATGTGCTGAGAAACCGACTGTCCCGATCTGAGATGATAGACTGTGGGATCCCAAAGTGCACCCACACTCGTTCAAAGAAGAGTTTAGCAGTGGCTTCTGCTGTGATATTCTTCTTGCAGGCCATCATAATGGCCATCTTTGAGAACCTGTCGACGACCACAAAAACACAGTCATTTCCATGCTTAGTGAAGGAAGGCCTGACATGTAATCCATGGAGATGGATTCCCAAGGTCGACTAGGGGTAGGCAACGGGGTATAGAGGCCTTGCTTCTTAATGGTCGGTTTGGCAATGGCACAGGCAGTACATGATCGGATGTACTTCCCAACATCCTGTCGAAGATTCGGCCAATAGAAATAGTTTTGCAGTACTGCCACTGTTTTCTCGACCCCGAAATGCCCAGCAGCCCGACTGTAGTGTGCTTCCCAAATCATCTTGGCACGCTCGCTTGAAGGAACACAAAGGTGACCGAGGTGGCATAATAGGGCATCCTGGAGGTGAAAATCTGCAACCTGCCGACCCTCCAAGAGTGTCTGTATGTGTGGCCGAATTTTGGGTCGCTTTTGTAGAGAAGTGGCCAATCAGAAGTCTCGTGCCCGCAAGAGTTGAGCACGGTGGTTAGCGCCATGATCGGTGGTCGACTGAGGCAATCTGCAACATTATTGGTGCTGCCCTTTTTATACTTGATATTCAAGTGAAACTGTTGCAGGTATGTAGACCACTTCTGATGGCGATCATTCTGCAATTTCCCTTGGGTCTGTATGAATTGCAGAGGTCGGTGGTCTGTGTGGATGACCGTTTCCTTCCCCAAAATGTAATGCTTCCATTGTCGGCAGGCCTGTACAATGGAATACATCTCTTTTCATAAGTGGGGTACTTCCGGACTGTGTCTGAAAGTGTTTCACTGTGATATGCCACTGGATGTCCATGTTGAGTAAGGACTGCCCCAATAGCATAGTCAGAGCATCTGTCTCGACCTCAAATGGTTGTTGTAAATCTGGTAACGCGAGCACTGTGCCGTGCAGAGGCGATCCTTCAACTCCCTGAATGCCTTCTGTTTGAGATTCAGACCAAAAGAATTTGCTTTCGCCCCGCCCTTGGTGACTTGACTCAAGGGCCAAGAAATATGAGAAAATCCCAACACAAACCTGCGGTAGAAGTTGGCAAGACCTAGAAAGCTGCGGAGCTCTGTTAGAGTGGTTGGAGAGGGCCAATCCCGAATGACTTGGACCTTGGCTGGATCGACATGCACCCCCTGTTCATCAATGATGTATCCCCGATACTGGACCTCGGTCCATGCCAAAAGTGCATTTCTCCAAATTGCACATAGCTTGTGTTGCCGCAGTGTTTGGAGAACCTGTCGGATGTGGTGGAGGTGCTCTTCCCAACTCTGGCTGAAGATCAAATGTCATCCAAGTATACTACTACAAAGGAGTTGGTGAATGGCCGCAAGATGTCATCCATTAGCCTCATAAAGGTTGCAGGAGCATTCGTCAATCCGAAAGGCATGACCAACCATTCGAAGAGCCCTCCTTGGATTTGAAGGCAGTCTTCCACACAATCTGAGGGTTCAATTGGTACCTGGTGATATCCTGACTTCAGATCGATCTTGCTGAAATATTTCGTCCCCTTTAGTTTCTAGGAGGTCATCAATCCGCGGGATCGGGTACCTATTACGGACAGTGATCCGTTCAGCGCCCGATAGTCATACAGAGTTCTCCACGTCCCATCCTTCTTCTGTACCAACACTATCGGCTCCCAAAGGGCGAAGAACTCGGACGGATGTGAACCATTCTGTAGGAGCTCCTGAATCTGCCTCTTGATTTCATTGTTCTCCAGAACGGAGCGCCGATAAATTGTCCATTGGGTAGCGGCGCACCTGGGGTCAGATCAATGGAGTGCTTGACTTGACAGTGCAGAGGAACCCCTGCGGGAGGTGAAGATGTCTTTGTACTCCTCCACAATCTTGTCCATTTGTAGCTGCCGTGCAGAGGACCTCGTTTGGAGGCCGCGTCACTGTCTACTTCTTCCCTGAGGGCGTATCATCAGGAAAAAAATTTCCTGTTTTTGGAAATGATCTTACTGCATTGTTTTGCAAGTAATCAAAGAGATGGCGGCAGGTGGTGGTACCTCTGGTATCCTGAACAACTTATTTCCCAATGTAATAATAACAGCACGGGGCCTTGATTCATGACACAGCATGTCGCTTCCACAATATGGTTGTCCTAGTAATACATCACAAACTTCAAGGGAGAAATGTCACACAAATACCTCATCCGTGAAGGGCTGATGTTGTATGGAAGGCGACACTGCTGGCTCACGCGAAGATCTCGCCCTTGGTAAAGCCACCCAATGTGTATGGTTGTGGATGTGCTGTGGTCGGTAAGCCAACCCGCTTCACGACCTCTGCCGAAATAAGGTTTCTTTTGACTCCCGCTATCAACAATGAACTGTATCGGGGAGCCCTTGACCCACATCTGGGAGTGGAAGAGACGCTCCTCCTCCTCTGGATCTTTGGGTTCATTTTTCTGGATCTTTGCGGTAGCAACAGTGGCGCTGGGATCCGCATCAAAGATCTGCTTCCCTTTTTCATACCCCTTATCGGGTTCTGACTCAGAGTCGGAACATGCATCTGATTCTGAAACCTTTAGCTCAGCCACCATGACTGTTGGGTGGCCCACACCAAATTGTGTTGTGAGTGGAGCTCTTATGGAACTCGCACCATTTTCCAGTGTCTTTCTCGGCTTCGCGGCGATTGCTCTTTGCTTGCAGCTTCAGCTGGTTGTCTTGGGCTGTCCGCCTTGGCTTGTCCTTTGTTTTGTGTTTAGGGGCACCTTCCCCCTGCTTTGGATTCGCAGATCCAAAGTCTCGCTTCTTTTGTTTAAACTTCTGCTCGACTTTGAAGGCATACGGTATGCTGCGCGAGCGAGGGGATGTTTAGGAACTGTATTTCTTCCTGGATGTACTTGTGCAGGCAGCCACGGTATTTGAGTATCAAATGTTGCTCCGAATCCTTGATACCCAACATTGTGGCGAAGGGTATGGAAAAGATTGGTGAACTCCGGCACATCTTGGTCCCTTTTGCTGCCGCAGCGAGGGTCCACTTTATGTATTCATCCTCATAGCTTCCGACAGGTAGTACTGCTTCCTTGATGGCATCCCGGAACGAACCAGGTGGGTGCGGCTGAAAATAGTGAGCCAGTACTTTCAACCCATCTGCTCGCATAGGTTTTTCCCACCAGTCCTTGACGTGGGGGGCTGCTTTGAGAAGAGCAAAAACAATC